>JAUZST010012064.1:0-11615 GCA_034779995.1 Parotocinclus haroldoi
CCTTTAAATTGGATCCCCCCCCCCTTTTCTGTCTGTCTCTCTCTCTCTCTCTCTTTCTCTCTCGCCACACACACACACACACACACACACACACACACACACACAGAGCAGAGCAGAGAAAAATCATGGAGAGCGCCGTCCTCATTTTTTTCTGCCTATTGCTCATGTATTGTACAGTCCTCCTTGCCCCCTAGAGGCAATGACCTGAATTTCATACCTAAAACCTAGACCTAGATGATTTACACCATACACGGAGAATGTCTGGATTGCACTGCTCAAAAAAAAACTTATGTGTATATGAAGCAATTAAAAATAAGCATTTACTTTGATTTCATTAAACAAGATCACCAGGAAAAGCAAATGAAAAGTCCTGGAAAGTTATTTCATTTAAATCATATAAATGAAAGGCAAACTTGTGCAGTTCATATTGTGATGGAGTGGCGAGTGACATATTCATGGGGGTGAACAGAAGCATGTCAGACTGGACGAGAGTGCCACGCATTGACTGTTCAGTAGGGTGCATGGTCACCCAAGACAGCCAAAACACACCGACAGTGATGGGGCATGGACAGGATCAGGATTTGTCGTCCAGTGGAAGCAAGAAACTGTCCCGCAAATCTGTCGCAAAGCTGCACCTGCTCCTTCTTGCCAACAAGGTTAAGTCATCGTTTTGAGAGAGACAAGTTGGTCGAGGTCAAGTTGGTCAAGTCGTCTCACTCAAGCGAGGTCATCTCTTGCTGTTGCGAGAGATGGACGACCTTGCCCTAGCCTGCTTCATACTGTTCCAGTCTCTTGAAAGCGAGTCTGCTAATCACGCCTTGGGATGTTCCAAGCGCTGTTGGCAGTGTTGTCTGTGTTTGACCATCTTCAAGACGTCCAAAGGCAGATCGTGTTGCATAGGCATTGCAATGGCTGGGAAATTGCAGAATGTGCACTTTGAAGATCTGGCAATGTTCAGATACTCCAGCACTTTCCGCCTTTTTTATAGTGCATTTTCTATGTAAAACGAAAGTTGTTTTTGCGTCTCGTATGCATTATTGAACAACTGTCTTTGACTCCAGTGTTTTTATTTAATAAAAAAAAAAATCAAATGCTTCTTTGTATGGCTTTGTATTCATCTACAGTGCAGTGAGCAGTGTATATGGAGCACACACACACACACACACACATATGTATATATGTATACACAACATATGCTTTATGGACAAAAGGTATTGGGGCACACCTCTTAAACACTGAATTCAGATATTTCATTTAATTATATTACCCCAGGTGTACAAAATCAAGCACATATCATTGCTATCTGGCTGTTCAAACAATTGTGAAAGAATGGGTCATTCTAAAGAGCTCACTCAATTCGAGCGTGGTCCTGTAATAGGATGCCAGCCTTGCAACAAGTCAGTTCATGCATTTTTTTCCCCTTCCTAAATATTCCACAATCAACTTTGAGTGGTGCTATTGAAAGCTGGAAATATTTAGGAACCACAGCAACTACAGAACCACAATGTTACAGACAGGGGCGTGGCAGCACATTCTGGGTCCTGTGCACTCTCAGTGTCAGTGGGTCCCTATCCATGGCACTACACGAGGAACGTGAGCAAAAAAAAAAACCCAAAAAATCAGGATTTTCATGGGTCCTTCTCCCTTCTCGGGTCCTGGGTAGTCAGGTCCACTTTTCCCCCCACTACCACGCCCATGGTTACAGACAGAAAGTCGGCAAGTACTGAAACTTTATAAATTTATAGCATAATTGTTAACGTAGGAAATGTATACATACAGTAACTACATAATAATTTCATAATTCATCTCACTGTAACAAGCAAATACCACCGTGTTAGTTGAGAGATTAAATATATGGCTTTTTTTTTAAAGTTTACAGACAAGGGGTGAAATGATTACTAAAAAAAACTGTATGGGCAAAGAGTATCGAGAATTTCTATCTAATTTAATAACAATTACAAAGACAATCATCAAATTCTATTAAGCGTTATTAATTAGTACATGAATAAAATGTACAATCTGTCAATGGATCTAACAACGAATGATACAATGCTGACCCATATTTTTACATCATTTTATGTAATATTTTACTCATCTGCACTATTGTCTTATATGCTAAGCTAAGCCTATAGGGTTTTATAGTCTCTATGTTAATACACCTTTCCTAATAGTGCAATATGTCTCATTTATTAAGCTACATATTATTGTACTTTATTACAATTATTCTTGCTATTATTGTATTGTATTATGTAATTTTTTTCTGATAGTTATTTAGCATCTGATTATTTACACTAGTACTATACGCTTATTAATCTGATACATTTTATTCTTTATCCTCCGATTCTTTATTTTTACATATATCACCTCCTTTTTGAGTCTTGGTCCTCCAAGACTTACTTTCCTTATAACTTTTAAATAATTCTTCCTTTCCAGTGTTGCTCTAGGCTTGCTCAGTTTGGGATTGCTTTTAGATAATAGAGCATAATAGAAAACTGCGAAGCTGCTTTGATTCCATTGCAAAAAGCACTATAGAAACACACAAACCAGCACAAGTGATCTGATACGATTTCTTATGACACAAAACACCTAAGGATAAGACTATTGTGTGGTCTAAAGAATGCAACCTAACAGTTAAGGTATTGGACTCTGGACCTGATGATCCACCATAAAAAAGCCACCATAGTTAAGTCCTCAAGCAAAGCCCTTAACCTATAACTGCTTGGATTGTAAGACTGTATAAGTTGTGTGTCGCTCTGCATAAGGGCGTCTGCTAAATGCCATAAATGTTCAAATTATTCATGTTGCTTCATAGCAGTAAGCTCCATTACCTCCAGAATCCCAAGGAGGGACAAAGTGACTGTCCCCTGTGGTCTGAATACGGTGGAGCTGGATGATGGTGGAAGAACAACATGAGTCGGGCTGAATCAGGGAAATATCATAGTGTGCGGGGCTGGAAATGGTACCAGCTCGTAGAGAAAAGAGAAAATGTAGTTAGTTATTTGTCTTTACGATTGTTTTCTGGAGTTTTATATAGTTGCTCACCTGTCAAATGGTTCCAAAATCAGTAATGATCAGTAATGTTAACAATACTCTAACCCTACATTAACATTTACGGCATTTAGCAGACGCCCTCATCCAGAGCGACTTACAATTAATACATTCATTACAATCCAAGCGATTGTAGGTTAAGGGCCTTGCTCAGGGACCCAACAAGGCCCTTAACTTACAGGTGGGATTTGAAACCTGGACCTTCTGGTCCTTTGTCCAGTACCTTAACCACTAGGCTACCACAGTCCCACATACTTAATTAATCTAGCATTGTTAAATGGTGGTAAACTAGACAAATTGCAACAGCACGGCATTTTTGAATGCTTAAAGAGACCTTGCACGGAAAGTCATCTTTGATTTAAGTACTGTCAACATTTGACAGTATGTAAAATGAGCAGGGCAAGCCAGCCTTTGTATTGGGCTGGATGTCTGTGTGTGTGTGAGCACGTGATCGTGTGTATGAGAGACAGAGAGTGTGAGAGAGAGCAAGATGGAGAGAAAGCGAGTGTGTTTATGGTTTAGAGGAGTACTCCCTTTCATATCTTATCAGAGCTGCCTGTAAAGACCCAACGGGATAGGCTCGCGATTCCGTTATCTCTCCTCTGCCTCTCCTGCCCCCTCGTCACATAGATATGATATCACATTCATATCTTTTTCTTTCTCTCACTCTCCCTCTCTCTCTCTCTCTCTCTCTCTCTCTCTCTGTGTCTCATATATACACCAGTGCCTAATACTGATCTCACTGTTGCAGGAGTTTTCGGTCTGCCTGAGAGGTGAAAAGCAGAGAACTTTCTGAAGGCAGACGGAGGTCAAAAGGTTATCATCTTCACCTTTGACCCTGGGCAGCCTGGCCCCATCCATACAGTCACCATCGGAGAGCTTTCCTTATCATACAAGGTCAAACCTTCAGTCCAAAATTTTAAATAGTGGCAGTGTTGACAGAAACGTTCTGGGCTGACATATTTAGAAACATTTAGAAATAATTTTCACATTAGTTGGACTTACAGCTGGTAAATAGCACAGGCTATGTGCAGCACATGGAGAGTGTGAGGTGCATTTAGGACGAAGTTCTCTCATTTCTAATGGGAAAAAAACTAAAACGCATCTCATAATCTCAGAACGACTCAATTCTGACAACAAGAGAGCAACTTTTTAACGAAGCTTTATTCTTTCTAACCGCAGGTTGACTGTGAAAGCAGTATCGCATTAACTATAATAAATTGTCACTGCAGTTCTTGCACATGTGTGCTCATTAAGGCTAATATCCATAGCAGGTAGGCCAATTGTTCTCTAATCTCAGATTAAAAGATCAGTAGTCATTTGTTCCGAATTTATTTCACCAAGCTGCCCATACAAAATAGAATACATTCACTTGTTTCACCGGGCAAATATAAAGGGTTCAATCAGCAGTGTTATCACTCCCAGGGCTCTGAGCTATCTCGGTGCAAATAAAAGGGTCAGTTTGCCCATCGCTCACCTTTCTGCTTTATCAGAATGTAAAAGAACAGTCAATAAGTGAGATAACTGAGTTTACTCACGAGTTCATAAACCTATTAAAAGCTCATAATGCTTGTTTAAACAATTATCAACAGCAGCAAATCATTTCATAGATAGCTGATAGCTTATGGTATCAGCACATTGTTAATGACCATGGTTTACTTTCGAAGACTGATGTAAGAATCAGTGAAATTGGTCACATAGCAGACTTAACCGACGATTTCTCTACAAATGCTTATGGTATCACCAAGTGGAAAAGGACTATTTTTTACATTTAGGAGATTTATGTAATACTTGGCAACTTATGAAATATTGGGGTTGACAGTTAACTGATAATTCTGAATGATTTACCATAATTATTTGATTATACACTTCAGTACAAAAGTGCAGAACTCGAAATAGCTCGTTCAAAAGTTGCAATTAGCCGTTTCGAAAACCCACGACTGCAATGGCAGTTCTTGACTCTGACAGTGTAATACGGTTCGTCTTCCTCATCGTTCGTCTGCCTGTTGTTTTTTTTTTTTTTTTAAATCTCCGACAAACATTCAGAATATAAAATGAGCGTGGAGCAACCAAGGACAATACTTACCGAGTTTTCGGTTGAATATTACAATGATGTCGCAGCTGGACGTCGAAGGAGGCAGCACCTCCAGTTAGAACTATGGGTGATAAATACCTGGGAAATGTTCACTCTTACCCTCTGTGTCTCAGTTGTTCTTATCTGTCAGTCATCGCTTGTCAAATCAGCATCAAGTTAGAGTGTTATCTTGCCTGCGCCGAGTGTCAGCTTCGTTGGCGCGATGCCTCAGATGCTGTCAGCTATTGCTGATGAGTGTTTATGTGTGAAGGCAGTGTCCCTCGAGGCAAAACCTTGGTCCTTTGAATAGAATCAAGGTGAGGGAAGCCGGAGAAGAAAAGGTCAGTGTGCATGTATAGTGTTATAGATTTGCAGATTCAGTTGGTAATTGCGCAGCCATCAAGTAGACCATGCCACAAGATGACTCTGTGCAAAAAACAGTGCGATGGGCTATGTTTAGGTAGATGCGCGTACAAAAGCTTGCGCATGTCTGTCAACGTGTGAGATTGTGTGCACAAGTCCACAGGTTTTCTCTCATCTCCTGCTCATTAGTCCCCAAACCTCCTGCTTGTACTGTAGCCAAAAATGCAGCGTTGATTACATTGCGATTGTTTTCACACTGTCTGGACTAAAGTATACAAAGTCTGCCCCGCATAGACACACACTGTAGGACAGTATATTTTTAGAAAACATAACCAAAATACTGCAAGTGTAGATGAATGTAGTCAGTGCATACTCACTATGATGAAACACACCGATATAACGCAACTGTTTGATTTTTTCGTAGACTAGTGTACAACAAAATAGTTCGGAACATACGTCCCAGTTAACCTTTCATCGACTGTCAACAGCTCAGCACACTGTACTTTTTTTTTCTTCCCTAGGCTAAATACATGACAAATGTTAAACTTTATCATATCCTCCTACTCCCTTTTTGAAGCTAACTGAAAACAGAGGAAACAGTCGTCATCAGGAGGCCATGCGGAGTGATCTGCAACTGAACTTTTCCACCGGATTGCACCACAATGCGAAGGCCAGGCGGCCCCCTTTGTCGTGGCAGGGAATGATGGAGTGAGTGTGGCCCTAATGGAAGGGTCACAAAAAGTTCAGTGAGGGAGAGATGGCTACGTGAGCATGCGCACCAGACTGGTTTTCCAGTGCAAGCTCATCCAGCTGCCAGAGATTGAGTGATGAACCTCGGCAAGCTCTCCTGCACTCTTCACAGTGATCCCGCTGCATCTGCTAAGACCCTCTGGCAGGAAGCCAGGGGTGTGAGAACCCTTCTCTAAAACGGCCTCTGCATGACAACGCGGCAAGAAATCGATGTCTGGCGCGCTGGGTCTCCTGCTGTCAGTCAAATCCGCGTACTCCAGATCTTTCACATACTCTCATACTCCGGATCACATGAATATTTCGTACGTTGATAGCACGTCACTGAACAGTGGAACCCCTAAAACGTCTTTTAATTGGGTTTCATTTTACAGTGGCAATCAGCACAGAACATGACTATCATTCTATATATTTTGAACAGAGCTGAGACTTCCAGCATTGTTTTTGTGTCTCATCAGAGCTGCTCCATTCAGTTCTGTTCATAATGCTTCTCCACCCAAATGTATTGGGAATCAGGTGGGTTTTTTCAGTCTCTGATTTAATGCTGTTCATGGTGGAAGTGCAAATTACGACAAGTTATTTCCTCTTCCAGACTGCCCTACTTGTGATCATTTGGGCAGAAGGATTTTACTGGTTAATATTACAGCTTAAGTGCAGACGTTATGGTATGAGGATTAATCAAAGTGGCAAAACTTGACCACTTTTCTCAAATGTATTCGCTTCAACACTTGCTTGATATCCAAATTTGCTCCTTTATGTTGCACTGCTGGTTTACGTAGGTTATGAGGCGAAACTAGACCACCAATTAACATCATGCAAACGGTATGCAAAGACCTGGATGGTCCAGTGCAAAACCAAACAAGCTGAAGACAATGTGGACAGCAAACATGTTTTTGCTGACAGACTGCATTTGAGGGAAGTGGGAAATTTGGGTACATTTGATTTTTACCCGAACAACTCTTTTAAAGAACTATTACCCAACCACAATATGTCAGTGACATATGTTGTTAGTTTGATTGAATTCATGCTCAAGTGGCACCTCTGGTGCTTGGCTTCTTGCCAGCTGATGTCAATTTGCAGGCAACCTGAGGGATGGAACAGCAGCGGAGCGAGGGAGCACAGGCCTCTAACATTACAGCTTTACACTCATCAACTGACATTAAAACACCGTGCCAGTTTAACACGGGACAAGCAGGAGGCAAGACAGGACAAAGAAGGAGGTGTTAGTGTGTGTTTAAGAGAGACTGAGCGAGGACAACTTGTTTGATTACAAGTCTAAGTGTTAATGATGTTTTTAGAAAGAAGAGAACGATCCATTTAAACGTAAGAACTTTGTGGGTCGCCCAGACCTCCCTATGCGTGTTAAACGTAAGTCCTTATATTTAAGTGCTTAGATGTGGTGTGTTATTAACTCAACCTGAAGGGAGGTCTCCAACTGTTTTATGGGACGCTATCCATCACTACACACACACACACACACCTTTTCCAGTCTCCAAAGCTAACAGCGCTGAGCAGCCACTGAAGTATGGTTTATTATATGTGCATTAATGTGCTACATTTATGAGTTGGTCAGGGCCTGAACTGTAAATCTAGCACCATTTACTACCTGGATTACATATGAGAATATAATGGCTGCGATAAAATCCACAGTAGTGCGTGTGATCACTTTTGTAGTTTCAGTAATGCCAACACCACTAAATTATATAGGCCAACAATAGAGCACTAAAATGTACTGAAATCTATGCAGGCATGCAAACATCCAGATGCCACAGAGGTGTTCGGCTATTCCAATGTAAATGTCAAACTAAACATGTGCCACATTCATTACTCTCATTTTTCACCAATCTTCCTATTCATTTCGGCCTGTGAATTATGATCAATTATATCCCCCTTCACCTTTTCCTCCCACTGCCCACCAGCCATGCACAATGAAGGCATGGGGAAGAAGAACGAGCCCTAATCAAGGCTTACGCGGTACCACCTTAGAATCCATTTGGGAACGTCAAGGCTTAACCAAATGATGAATGCCATCCTTTTTACTATCAAATAAAAGAAACTTCAAGCGAG
Source organism: Parotocinclus haroldoi (assembly GCA_034779995.1). NCBI lineage: Eukaryota > Metazoa > Chordata > Actinopteri > Siluriformes > Loricariidae > Parotocinclus > Parotocinclus haroldoi. The sequence goes on from JAUZST010012064.1 coordinate 8,300, forward strand.
ATGTAAAACTATCAAAGTTTAATTACGCTTTCAGCCATGACAAAACCATGCTGCCATCAGATATGTCGGCCACACACGACCTACACCTGCCCAGGCATGAATATAGATTTCCCAATAGCTGGCACTAAAAAAAAACAAAAACATTTAATCATGGTTAAATGTTCGTGCAAGTGTTAGAATGTCAGAAAGTGTAGAATGTTTGGGTTGCCATAAATGTGTAGGGATACACCAAATTCTTTAATGTGATAAGAGCCACAGTTGGGCAGTAGTGACCCGAAATGAAAGTGCAACCCCATTTAATTGAAAGTACGCATAAGTGGCTTTTTCAATAACATAAACTTCGGACCATACTGCCTAATGAGCATATAGCAGAGCCTGGCTCTTTGCCAGGCATAGCAAATGTGCTCTGTCCACCAGACAGATCTTCCAGTACATAAACTATCAACGTTCTCAACCAGTTTCGTAAGTAAACACACATTTGGCAAGACTGGTCAGACAGAAGTTATCTGCTTTGTTTGTCACAGATTTGTTGCAGGTGACCAAACAAGGATACGCGATTTTGGAAATGCATGGTTGATCAAGACGATGGACATCAGAAACATGTTACCAGTGTCTTCTATGTATAGGGGATATCAGTTTGGTGGGAATATTAGCGTAGCCTGACATTCCCAAAAGAGCTGTTAGAAGCGTTGGCAATGTTATTTAGAGGAAATGTGATATTGCTTTCCGTAGTTGAGACTGGACTTTTCAAATTGACGAATATTTCAATCTCATATCAATAGTTCTTTGCAAATTACTTCCTAAAGTGTTTCAGAAAATGATGCTAAGTTATAACTGTGGCATGTGAGCATTTGCAGCATGTACAGTAAACATAAAAAAAACAACACACACACACACATAGATATTGCATTATGGGATATCATTATATGTATATATATACACACATATGTACATTATCTACACAGTCCTGTTCTGTTTAAGCCTTGCTGCTTTACATCACTCTAATTTTAGCTCAGCTAGGTCAGTGAAGTCATTCCCCTCTTTCCCGTTCTATTGTCCTTTCTATCGTGTCTGCTCCACTAATAGAGGGTTATATTGCTATTAATCATTTAAGGCTATTTACATAGACTCTCTTTTGTCTTTGAGTGGAACCCTTACAAGCGGTAACATAACGGCCTTTTATTCCAGGCTGGCCGCCTTCAATCTGACCACAATTTCCACAGTTCTACATGCCTCTCTCTATCTGCGGTCTCTTTCTTACTCCCTATCTTCTTATTTTCAGCCTTCACGTGTTTCTCTTTCTCACTCTCATTTTAACAATGATCTTTAACCTCCAGCCTGTGCGAGTCAGACACAAAAAGCACTTTGTCATTCTTTCTATTCGTTTACATTTCTTCATCTTCTGCAATCCATCTCTCACTGCCTCTCTAATTTATCTCCCTTGCTCATTTCTTTCTTTTGCTCGTTAGCCCACGGTACGCTTTTGTTGTCCGAAAGACAATGTTCACCAAGCGCTATCTTTTTATACCACATTCGTTAACACCTAATTGTAGGAAAAATCCAAGAGCATAATTACTTTTTCCGAACCTCTTTCACTAACCTGTACCAAGAGGCCTCTAGAAGCTCACGAAGTAGCCTTTATAATTCAAATGTATTGGAGTTCTGTTACAGATCGTGAACACGCAGAGCAACTGTTACCACAGTTGTTTTAAGAAAGTACTCCTGTCAAAGTGGTTACATTTGTGGTGGCTTAAAGTATTCATGTGCTATGCATGCCACCTGTGTGAAACTTCTTTATATTGACTATAAAGAAATGTCACATCAAAGCAGGATTCCACTGTTTGTCTTTTATTCAGTTCAGCCTAACTCTTTTTCTTAAAAGGTGCAATTGAAGTGAATTATGAAGACAATGTAAAGGAGAAATGTGCAAAGACAATGCGCTAATCTAAGCCTGATTTCCACTTGTTGTTAACGCAAGTTACTTATTGAGTTAGGTGACGCTCACAACTTAAAACTAACGCACATTATTATAATATAATATAATAAGACGGTGATTTAAGTCTATAGACACATAGAAACACAAGCATAGGGGTCCTTCTGATAGTGTGTGTGTGTGTGTGTGTGTGTGTGTGTGTGTGTGTGTGTGTGTGTGTGTGTGTGTGTGTGTGTGTGTGTGTGCGCGTACAGGCCAAATATGAACAACGGGGCCAATAACAAACACCAAATGCCTCAAATCAAAAGTATTTTCTTTCAATGCCTGGCGATCTATTCAAATTACATTGGAGCAAATGGCCAAAAAAGCACTTTGAGCAGTGGACAGATGAGCCCAGATTTACCCTCTTCCAGAGTGGCTGATATATCTTGGTAAGAATGGAAACATATAAACCCATCATAGTTCCCAATACTCTAGAGGCAGTGCTATGATATGGGGTTGCTTCACTTGATACGCTCTAGGTTCAGATAATAATGCGGAAGAAGTCAGCTGAGCTCCTGAATGTACTGTAGGGGTTCACAACGGTTCTGAGAGCATGAGGAATAATCTCCCACATGAAGTGGTCACCTGACTTTAATTAGTCCTGGCCTTAAACCCAATGAAAGTCTTTGGGATGTTCTGGAGAAGACTCTCCTATTGTCCATAAAGAATTTCAGGCAAGTTTTATGTGGAAATAAATGTTGGAACCTTGCATGTGGTTTTTGAAACAATGTCACAGTGAATACACTGGCCACTGGTGGTCAAAAAAAGTGTGCCACTTTTTTTTTGACCAGACAGTGTATATTTTACGTCATAATACACAGAAGATAATCTCTGTATCGTGATCTAAGCTATGTCAATTGTTTTCACTCAACAGCAATAAAAGTGTCCTCTTTACTATATTGAATTGCAAAGAACACGATCCTAACCAGGAAAACGAATAAATCTCAGTGACTGATTAGACGTTCTGAAATTAGACATGCTTAGACATGCACTGTGCAGCCCTATGGAGACTTTTTTGCATTAGCTGCTGTTGTTTAACAAGCCAACATTATTATAGATTACACTCAACACAGACATCAACAGTGGTATTTAGGAATGACAGTGCACCCCTCTACATTAATTGAGTTTAATAAGAATGTAGTTGCAGATGGAAGACTGAAATGCTATAATCTGACAATCACACAAAACTTTATTGAGGAATCAAACATAGGACAGTTCATGAATCAGACTCGAGCTGCATGCAGTGGACATTGGCTGGACTGAGATGTGTGTGCGTGTGTGTGTGTGTGTGTGTGTGTGTGTGTGTGTGTGTGTGTGTGTGTGTGTGTGTGTGTGTGTGTG
>JAUZST010012065.1:0-11615 GCA_034779995.1 Parotocinclus haroldoi
AACTTGTTTTTTACAGTATTATTACTTCGCATGCTGAGTATCTATACATTGTGTTGTAGATCGTTTAAAAAAACTTGTTTGCAAATTTATTTTTCAATGAACAGAGTTCGTAAGCAACAGTAGTTCTTGTTTGTACGTTCGCTCTATATGTAAATCACACAATAAAGATTTAATATGTTACATAAATTATAGCACATTGTAACATAGGGCATGTTCGATTAATCGGACTATAACGATCTTGTCCCGATGTGGTTTAAAGGTTTGTTTGCTGACAGGAAGCATTCTAGATTTCAGCTGTGTTTTAAGTGCTACTTAGCCATTACTTATAATGAACTATGGACAATAAGTGGTGTGGTAGCGGTTTATTTTAAACACAGCCATGTCTACAGCATGGAAACTTTGTCAATGCTGTTTCATTAAATGGCAAAAATAAGCCGTGATAGAATACCGAATTTAATAAGACGTTTAAAAGGCAAACGGAGTCAAAGAGATTAAAGCTCTTGCTAATGCAGATTCAAACAAGCCAACAGATCCTTCTGGATTTTTTTTTTTTTTTTTTTAGCAATTGAGCATTTGGTAAGCCAAAAAATACAATCCGGTAGAATCCAGTGATTCAAATATTTGGTCATACCACCCAGCACTAGTTCAATGTCTAAATGTTTAAGAGTTGCCACGACCTGCCTGAAAACTCTGCCTGGTTATGATGACCTGAAACATGTCGACTTTTTCCAAGAAAATAATTCTAAAGGTGTACCTTCTAAGGAAGTAAATCAGCACAGTTACTTAAAGAAATCACAACAAGGTGAAGCACAACGGTGCTGCTAATCACAACTGCCGCATTTGTTACTGATTGCAGTTTGTGCAGTCTGGACACGGCCATTAATTTACGCTGCAGTTAAGGCACATTATAGCTGCTTTGTGTAAGAAAAGGTCAGAGCAGATCAGCTGCAGTGGCCAAACGGCCGGATCAGAGCAGACAAAAAAACAAAACCCAACAAAAAAAAAAAAACCTTTTGACATTTCTTTGATGTGAGAAAACGACCATAATTCCACTAAAATATTAAGCGCTCGTCCAATCGACACTTACCTTTCAAGATATCTAGGCATATTCTCCCCAGTTTGTCTACGTTGGGGTGATATATTTTGGTCATGAAGCGTACTTTCGGTGCTGCCATGGGGTATTCTTCGGGGAGAAACAGTTCAAGTTTAAAAGTCCCTCCCTCAAAGGGGGAGTCCTGAGGTCCAGCGATGACCACGTGGAAGTAGCGAGCGTTCCCTTCATCGGGTTCTGCTTTGATGCCTGGCACCGGCTCTGCCAACAAGCGCTGGGTTTCCTACGCAACAGACAACACAAAGGTGAAAATACAAGAGGCTGTGAGTACGGTTCATGATGCTGTGCCCTCAGCTTGGGGATAGAATACTAAAACTCTGACCTGCCAATGCATGGACTCCACAAGACCTCTGAAAAAGGCCCTGCAGTATCTGACACCAACATATTAGCAGCAAAACCTTTAAGTCCTGTCAGCTGAGAGTTGGAGCCTTAATTGATATGACTTGTTTGTCCAGCACATCTCACAGCTGTACGATCACACAGAGCTGGGGAACCTGGATGCCATGTCAACACTATGAACACGGTCATGTTCCTCAAAGCATGTCTGAACATTTTTTCTAGTGCGTTACCTTGGTGAAGATGGTACTGCCGTTAGGGAACGCTGCCGGCATTCCTGGCAAGAACGCGTCACCGGGAACGAGTCACTCGGTTCGACTCTTAAAGGTTTAACCAAGTGCAAATGAGTACCAGGCGAACGACGAGAGCCATGACCTTGTTTTTTTGGTGCCTTGGATCTCAACGCATTTTATTGAGGAAAAGTCATGGCGCTCGTCCTCATTTGCACTTGGTTAAACCTTCAAGAGTCGAACCGAGTGACTCGTTCCAAAAATAACTCACATTATGATTCACATTATCCCTTTCTCAGAGCAGACATCTGCTAAGTTTCTCGTGTTTTTCTTCACTTTCACATCTACAGTACTGTGTACTTGGTGCTTTAGGGTGCTTTAGGTACTTTAGGGGTCCTAAAAAAGGCTACTGCTAACAGCCAACCGAAAGGAAAACAGCAATTACAGTTTGCTTAACTATGAGAGATTTTACGCTTTATTATAAATTACGTTTTGTGTTAAGGATTTTAGCCAGCTGCAGGTTTCCACCGCGTACATACAGTATAGACTATATTAAAGTCCTCAGTTCATGATCCATTTAACTTATGATTCATTTATTAAGCAGAGAAAATTTCCATTTCTATTTAAAAGGGTGACTTTTAACGTGTAACTAGTAACGTGTGAATGTAGGGCACTTGCACTTGACACTGTGCAAAAACAAGCAAAGATAATAAAAGGTGAAAACAAGGAATAATTGTAAATAATTTTCGCATAAACAGAACAAAAGTTTAAACCATTTTCACAAAGTCACATGTCATTTTTTTCCCTACTTAACTTTGACAGGTGTGCTAGAAGGGCTGCAAGCTGAAGGCACGTAGTAAACGTAAACAGCTTTTAGTTACTTTGTATTTTCAATCCTTGTATCAAATTACTAAAAGGCCAAGAAGGATCAATCGATCGAAAACCTGTGCAACATGACACTGACACAAGCACAACCGTGCATGAACAAATATTAAAATGTGCTCCGATTTTTTTTTTTTGTTTGTATTTCTTGGGGCGCACGTTTTTATTTCTAAGATCTCAGAGGTTTTCATTTAAAGAAAAGTTAAAAGTAATATTTCTGTATGCTGTCATTTAGAAAAACATCGGAATCAACCAGGCGTTAAGAAAAATGCATTTTCCGATAATACTGCCATCTCTAAGCAGACGGACTAAACACACGTCAGTTTAGCGATATTGAGCTTTGTGAGAGATTTATTTTGGGTCCCGTACAATAAACAAATACGTACGGCACAAAGGCATGCTGTTTTTCAAGCCCATTTCCCCAAAGGCCATGAGATGGAAAGGAGTTTGTTCAGCGTGGTTTTCGCCCAACTGAAATTTTTCCTTTTTACCTTTCAAGTCTTAGTCGATTAACTTTGGCAGTTCTCAGGTGCAAGTTAATTTACGTAGACCTTCCTGACAACGTTAATGAATGAGCACAGCACAGCAAACGTGGGGCAGCCATTACTGAGACGGTGAGCTGGACCCACCCTGTGGGCCTCTGGAATTATATACACATGTCTAAAGATGGGAGGAACTGATGGCATCTGGGGAATGCAAACGACTCCAAACCGAGATGCACCTGAGATCTGGCCACACAATACACCTTAATGTAATCAGCTACACAATTATAATGAAGCGAAAGAAATTAGCCACAGGTAATACAAGCCAACAAAGTCAATGTGATTACAGATTGCGTTTAAATTAATAACAATGACATAACCTAAAGGTTAGAGCAGGGACAGGAAGGCTTATTGCCATTGCAAAGCAAACCTGTCCAGCACCTATCAGGGATAGTGCCCAGGCCAATTCGTTGTAGTGCTGTCAGGGGCCGCCTTTGTCATGGAAGTCTGCATGACTGACCAGTTCTCCTGCACCCAACATGCCAACTAAGAGAAGAGACTGTTCAATATACTAGTACGGTGCAAGGAACGAAAACTTAAGCAATATGACCGATCGTAATCCTGACTCCTCTTTTACCTCCAACACTTGTTGCACCGTCCAGCAAATAATTACTGTATATATAATTAGCCGCTTAGTGCGTTTCATTGGCTGTGGACCTGTACTCTGCACAACGACAATAAAGTTAAATCTAATTTCTTTATGAAGCATTATTTGCATTATGTACAACAAAAGGGTCCTTCCATTAAACCCATAGGCTGGGGAAGCTGCGTGATTTGAAGGCGTGCCTGGCATGCAACAGCTTACACATGCAGCTTCAAAAATAAATCCTACTCAAGCAAATAGTTTGGCAAAAGTTTTGTTAATCGCTGCTGTTGGTTGATGTATTTTTTGCTGAATTATTGTCTCATGGCATTTTGTTGAATTTTTAAAGTCCACTTACATGGCTATGTATTGCTTTTTTTTTTATTTTAAAACTAAATTCCCCACAATAATTAGGATATTTCATGATGGTATATTTAATTAAGAAGTATCCCCTAATTTTTGAGAGCAATATATATCTAGATTATCAAATATAAGCAAGTACAAAAAAAAAAAAAATAATCTCCTGACAGCAGATTATTTTTTTATTGTTAGGATCGTTGTTACCAGATACAAAGATATTCAATGAAGGCAAAAAAAAACCCCTTAAAAATAAATTAAAGAAAAAGCCAACCTCCAATCAGATGTTACTTAACGAATAATCAACTACCTCCATCCCAAGAACAATCGTAATACCAGAAAATAAATCCGCACTTAACGCTGGACGATTTTCATGATTCACTTACTTTTCAATTTTCTTTGAAATTTATTGGAAATTGAATGAAAATCCGTTGAATATTTACAGAATTCTTACCACAAAAGGCCCGTGTTAAATCACACAACCATGATGAACCACTGCAGGATCAAATATTTAGTTGGGGAGCAACATTCCTGAGATATTTTAGGCAGTCCAGATACAGGGACATGCAGAGAAAACACAGACAGCAGAGAGAAGCCAAATCCCTGAAGGACAGCTTTAAGGCGCTAACGCCACAGTGATGTGCACTGCATACACAACATCCATTTACGTATGACTGCAAGAGACACACACACACACGCTCTGCCAAAGTAGATCCAACAAATCAAATTTCAAGCATTCAAAACGCTTCGGTTGACAAAAACTTTGAATAAAAGATGGCAGTAAACACATTCATTAAGACCTAATGAGGTTTAACGAAAACCAGAAAGCAGGAGTAAACCCACCTATGCAAAAAAAAAAAAACTCCAGATCGCTCCACCTATGACCTTCTCACCATCAGGTAACAGTGCTACCAAGCCATCGTACCACCCAATCATTTCCTGACACTGCATAAGCTTCCTGTTCAGGTCCCCCAAAGTCGGATCGCCATTCCTGGAGTTATTTTAAACCATTTGTTTTACAGTTCCCAGACATTTTGTAATAGTTTTTAACAAAGGTTTGATGTCCCAATCCTGTTTAAGTTTATGGAAATGGTTAACAACAACTCTGTATTTTCTAGAACGCCAGGGGTACGACTGTGGCAGGATTGGCGACATCTTGTATCAAACAGAACAGATGAGCAACATTACATTACGTTAGCCATAACACATTGATAGCATATCAAGTGTAGATCGATTCGAAACATCACAGCAGAGCTGATGTTGATCCAGTGATTAGTGTCAGTACCACCCCTGAAACTGAAGCGCTTTGTCACTGGTGAAAGATCCTGGTCACACTACCTGCTGCTGTGAACCATCTCATCTGGCCAGCTCCAGACATTCATCCACCAATACCAGCTCTAGAGACTGAAAGTTTGTTTACGTGCCTGGTGCTGATGCAGATTCATGATGAGGAAGTGTTCGATTTTAGTTGTGTTTTGAGTGCTGCCAATTCAACTAAAAACCTCACTCTGTATAGCACATTACTAAAGAGGGAGGAGGGAGACTAATGAGGGAGTTCAGACATTTCAGACAAAGCCCTCTTTTCAGAACCAAGCTTAACGTGGGTTAATGCACGAAAACAATAACCTAACTTATCTCAATTTGCACTTTTAATCTCTACTGCCAAAATGACAAGCCTGTGATTCACACAATTATTTTACATTAAGCTTTTTCTTCACATTTCAATCTATTATAACAAAAAGAAATCTTAATATATTAAAAAAAAATACTTTCCCTTTGGATCACACACGTCATTTCAGCAATAGACATTACTTATTATTACTAGTAATACATAAGAGATGTTTGGGGTTCCTAGGTGACTGCTTTAGTACATTTAGTCAAATTAAGCATTTTACTTATAATGGGCTTAAATAGGACAAAAAAAAGACTTAATGTAAAATGCTTACTTCATTCATACATTCATTTTCTTATTCCTTTAATCCTGGTCACAGAGACAAGGAGCGAGGCAGCAACAACCCAAGACGGCAAAAAGTATTTCTGTATCTTTGAAGATTTTGAATCCTTTGCATTTCATTTGCAATTTTTTTGGTCTTTTTCGCATTCTTAATTAGAATCAATGACACGCAAACGATACCCAAACCTAATCATTACTCAAACTTTGATCTCTGGGGTGTGGGCCTACCGTCTTAAACCACTGTGCCATGTTTGGACCTTGATAAATTAAATAACTATGCAACCTTGCACTTTCTAAATATAACAATAACAAGTAATAAAGTCGTATCTGCTTGGTCATTTCTTCCAATTTGGAGGTACATCTGCACCCGGCTGTAAAAGTGTGATAAACATCACTCGTCTGTCACCAGTCGTGAGTGGAGATCCTCTGTAGTACATAAACACGATGTGATACATTATGGTTGCATTGTAATGTTGACTGGCAAAGGTTCACTGACGCACACAATGTTCAGGGACAAAACATGGGTACACCCCCACGCTAGATTTTGAGTTTTATATCTATCTATCTATACACACACACACATATCTATATATATATATATCTATATGTGTCGGTGTGTGTGTGTGTGTGTAATTTCAATAGATAAGTGAAATGCGCTTGGTTATTCCTTGGGGCTCGTCAGAGAAATCTGTTGCAACCAGAAATCCCTTTGATTCACACAGCAAGAACTTGATTACCTGATGCAGCCTCTAATTAATTAAAGAAGGGCATCTTCATGTATCAGGCCGTACTTACGTATTAATGAGATGAAGCATTACTGTTATTTTGCAGGATGTGTCAATTATTTATATCCGGCTTCCCTTTCTATATTTACACGTATATATTAAGGTTTACAAACTTAAAAAGCCACTGTTTATTATTTGTAATGAGTTACCATCTAGATTCTAAAACAACGAATAAAAATATACTGGAAATGCATTAATATCGTTTTAAGATTTCAGCATGTTTTATATGACCGAGTTCAGATGGACAACTTGTGTTCCGTACTTAAGCATTTATTTTTTTTTTAAGAATCTCTCCTTTAAAATGTTAATTGTTCGGTACTCTGTACCTACAATCCCTGCGGGTTTCAAACACTGTTTTATTATAGCTTATAATTATTAAACAGTCACTTTAGCAGTAGCACGGGAGGTTGGACGAAGCTCCTGAATGCGTTACCAGTTGGCAGAATGTGACTGAGGGCGACGCCTTGAACTCGGTCTATGGCACAAAAACGTCCAGTCATTCAGTTGTACACCAGTCGCGGTAATGTTGTTACTTTAGTGTTTCTTTGGTGTGCTTTCGGCCGTGTGAACTCAACTACATTCCAGCTAAATCCCGACAAGTAAACGAGTAATCAGTCGTTTTTCCCAACATCACGCCGCATCTGTTCGTCGTTCGCAAGCCGTTAGCAGAGCTACCTTAGCCACTGATTTATTCTTCCCAAACACCAAACGGACACTTCGTTTCTTCAGTCCTTCTGCTCGACACAATCTGACCATGCATTCAATCTTTCCATGTACCCTTTATCTCTACTCGTTTTGAGCGTACAAACATTTCGCTGGTGGCAGCTAATGGCTAGAGAGGCCTAGCACGGAAATACGAGTAAATGAACCGTTTGGACAGCTGCTCGGTTCCAGGAACATGAATCGACTCCGATACATGGCGTTTAGGAAACGTGGTAGTAGATTCAAGGAGTCGATTCCTTAACACGACCTAACACACTAATGAAGAGAACAGCGTGTACAATGTTAATTAATACGTGATATCGTTAACCATTTAGTTATTTCCACTCTGTTACTGCATAGGGATGAGTATTTTTTGGAAAATAGATGGACTTATACACCTGTATTGATGGCTTCCCGCTGGGAAATTGAGAATATAGCCTTTCTGTCGTTTCCTAATTCATATATTGATGCTGACATTACTGCATAAGATAGCTCTGGTTGGCTATGTAGGGGTTGCTGTGGTAGTGCTGGAGGATGATCCCCTCTGTCTGGCCTCCACTCCCATAAATATAGTTCATGACCAATCGTGTCTGCATGTGATGCCTGGTCCAGCCAGAAAAAAAAAAAAGTTTTAGTGGGCTAGCTGCATCACCAAAGCATCCAACATTCACCTGAAGATTACATTTAATAAAGCAAACTGTGTAATACAATGTTATATAGGCAAAGTGGTATTTTTGTGCAGCGTGACAGGGGCAACTACATGAAACGCAAATATAGCGTTAGATAAAACTAGCATTGGCATCAGTGGCTATTACCGACAGGAACAAGGTTACATCTACACCAGTCAGACTTCCAATGGGGCACTTTGACACGTGAACCTGACCGCTCTTTGGAACGTGGGAGAAATCCACTTGGAGTAAACCCACGGGGACCAGGGAAGACAGAAACTCTACACAGGCAGAGTCCAAGGTCCAGACCAAACTAGGGACTTCTGGAGTTGTGAGGCAACCTTGGCCACTGTTCTTTACACCTGCTGCTACACGGGCATCCTCAGTGTAGGCTCCCAGTCTCAATGCTGATGAGATTTACCAAGCTGAAAATGTGACTGTGACAAACAGTGACAAGGCAACAATAACTCTGCCTCTTTAAAATACGACCAAACAATGAAACTCAAAAACTCTGACTGTTATAATAAATCCACAGAAATGCAGCAAAAACACAGCTTTAATAGGAAATTTGCCAACATCAGTATCTATTATTCTGACCATATTCGCATCTCAAAATATCTGGATATGCTGTTTTGAGCGATGTCTCGGCTAAAATTCTGATACCAGTTCTTTACAGGGGTGGTTGTTGTTGCACAGCCACGTTTTAAAGTGGCAGAGTGAGATGTATAGTTATCTAGAAATATGCAAACATCAAACACGCAGGGGAAACTGGACTACAACTACCACGTTTCCTCTTTCGCCTTAAGCAACCACACAAAATTTGTTCTGTCACTGGCCAGACAGAACTGGTATCTGGCAAGTCTGATGAGGTACCACGTCACCATTTATGGCTATTAAATGGAAACAACAGTTGTGTTAACATGGGGTATGGCCTACAAGATAACTTAATTTATTCATTTAATATTTTGTCCAACAACAACCTTCCAACAATACATCAGCCACTGGACCAAAATGCTGAGAGGGTGCATTTTATAAAGTTCCATATAATCTTACAAACTCAAAACAACCTCACATACCTGTATGGAAGACTGTGGCAAGAAAACTATCAAATTCAGGTTCTACAGTAGGCTCAGCACAATTAAATACTGAATAGAAAACAGTGAATTCACAACCATTTTCATGTTTTGTGCTCCCAGTCAGTCAGGTATCTAGAGAGTATCCAGGAGAATAGAGATGGGCTCCCAGACTACTGAAGCGCCACTTACATCCTTTAAAATGTGTTATAACTCCTACATTAACGCCACACTTTCGCAGCATTTGGACTTTATCAAACCTGTTAAACACACTCTCACTGGGGCAGTTTAAAGAGGCCAATTAACCCACCCGGAGAGAAGGGGGGGCGGGGGGAAGCACATGTATGCTTCACACAGGTGAAGTCCATGACTGAGTCCGAAACCGTGAGTGCCCCCTGCCAAAACAAACCTAATCAAATAGTATAGTAAGATAACTAAATAAATGTATTCAAGAATGAGACCACAACATTTCATGAGAGCCAACACTGTTACACCTTACGCCACAAAAGTGACTTCAGATGTCCCGATATTTCATTTTTACAGCTCAAGCCCTAAAAGAAACACTTAGACTGTACTCGTGAGTCGACTAGGAGAATCGAATCCATTCAACTGCATCAAAGTTCGTGTTCAATGAGTCGACACCTAATTTGACTCAGGAATCGAGTCTTTTTTTCCTATCCACTCCCGGCCCTGGCTAACTGCACGACACGAGTCAGCTTTTTCCTCTGCTTGATTATCAGCTTTGAGTCCCAACGCTTAACGTGATTAATTTAAAAAACGTCTAAGCGCAACAGAAACGGTCAAACCTGACCGATCTGATCGCCAGGATAGCGGGCTCATTCCGCTCAGCCTGTGCTAATGCTAGCTAGCCTAGCGCAGAGCGACTCAATGCTCAATCAATGAATGGCAGCGACTCATCCTTAGCCACTTAGCCTGTCTATTCAAACATTGGCACAGCCTCCGGTAATGGTTCCGTTTTATCTACAGTGCTTTCCACACATTTGAAACCAACGGTCAGGCCCTCCGCTATTTGTGCGGCTCTGCAGCCTGCATGCATGTATTTTTAACCCGCCCATATAAGAGCGAAAATCGAAACGGAAGTCGCTAACAAACACCGAGCAGGCGGCAGCGCGAGCTAACCGGGGCTGCCGTCTCGCGGACGGATTTGATCAAATGATTACGTTAGCACGAGTGTTCGGGTGCAGTGCTGCTCGCTTAGTGATCACCTTGATGATTCTGCGGGGCAATCCTGCCATGATGTCTTGAATGCGGGTTTTAGCTTCGACTTTGAGCGGCTTCAGTTCCTCACAGAGACGCAGCGTTCACGCCTTCCAGCGCCCTGCGTCACCTCCTCTCGTCAGAAACGCGCAAGCGTCAATTCCCCACTGCGGCCGTCCTGCGTTCCTGGGAAATGTAGTTCTTAACAGCAAAGCGCCATTTTCCTAACGGCTGAAAGTCCTTCATAACTTACCACAAATTAGAGGAGAGGGTGGTCTGGTGGTGGGGTGGGGGATTATTATGTCACCCATAATTGATTGGATTGGATTAACCGTATAGTCGTGGCTGACTCTCGGTCACTTGATGGATCATCGATCTCCACATGTGTGTGGCTCATGTGATTTGACCCATGAAGTATTTCGGCAGGATAGTGGAGTAGTTTGCCAATGCTTTCTCCACCCCTCCCCATTTATCTGGGCTTGGGACCAGCGTGCACCACGGCTGGGGTGTTTGCAGACACAAGTCAATGACAATTTAGAGACACCAGTTAACAGAACACGCATGTCTTTGGACATGGAAGGAAACCGGAGTACCCGGAGTAAACCCACGCAGACACAGTAAGGACCCAAGCCGTTACATCCTAGGATTGAACCCAGGACCTTCTTGTTTTGAGGCAGCGGTGCTACCCACCATGCCAACGTGCTGCCCGTCACCCATAATATCCACCCATTATGTACCACTACAGTAATCATTACTCCCAGTGTTGCCAGGTGTACGATAATTATCATATTAGTGCGATATTTTTGCCCTCTGTACCATGTACGATCAATAATCCCAAAAAGGGTCAAGTAAAGTGTTCCCTCGCCACTTCGCAGTTCACCTTTCGCGGACTCAGTGCATGGCGAGTTTTCAAAAAATATTAATGGAAAAAATATATCGTGGATCTTTGCTGTTTCGCGGGTTTTTGCAGGACTTTTACATTAAAAAAAAATCACAATATTTATAAAAATATATAAAAAAATATTAATTCTAACAACAAAGAAATGTTATAAATCAGAAAATATTACGATTTACAGTAAACAGCGTATTTACTCAGCGGATGAATACTCACCAACAACGAGAAGTAAGACTAGAGCATCGGCCGCCTGAGTCTCTACTTGCTGACTTGAGTTTT
>JAUZST010012066.1:0-11613 GCA_034779995.1 Parotocinclus haroldoi
GACCGGGGGAGGGACCATGGGAGGGAACGGGGGAGGGACCGGAGGAGGGACCGGGGGAGGGACCATGGGAGGGAACGGGGGAGGGACCGGAGGAGGGACCCAGGAAGGGACCACGGGAAGACCAGGGGGAGGACCGGGGGGAGGACCACAGGAGGAACCAGGGGAGGACCATGGGAGAGACCGGGGGAGGGACCACGGGAGGGACCGAGGGATGTGAACATTAGCCTCGTTATGCTCGTTAGGATTTGCTCAGTTATTGCTGCTGATGTTCGACTGACGCTTGTTTATTTATCAGGAAAGTCGTTTAAAAAATGTCATTCTCATTTAATGCTCATATTGCTAACCTAATGATTAACGCTCACTTCATACTCGTTTAATGCTCATTTCATGCTCATGCTGCTCATCTAATACTCGTTAATACTCGTTTAACCCTCGTACTGCTCGTGTAATGCTCGTTTAATGATAGTGGTGCTCAATTAATGCTCATTACGCTCGTTTAAAGCTCACTTAATACTTGTTAAATGCTCATTTAATGCTCATGCTGCTCATCTAATACTCGTATATGCTTGTTTAATCCTCGTTCTGCTTGGCTAATACTCTTTAATGCTCATTTAATGCTTATTTAACCCTTGTGCTGCTCATCTAATACTCTGTTAATACTCGTGCTGCTCGTGTAATACTCAATTAATGCTAATTATGGTGCTCAATTTATGCTCATTACACTCGATTAATGCTCACTTAATATTCGTTTGATGCTCATGCTGCTTGCCTAAAACTGGTTAATACTCGTTTAATGCTCATCCTGCTCAGCTAATACTCTATAATACTCATTTGACTCTTGTACTGCTTGTGTAATACTCGTTTAATGATTGTGGTGCTCATTTAATGCTCATTACGCTCGTTTAATGATTAATTCTCACTTATTACTTGTTTAATTCTAATTTCCTGCTCATCTAATACTCGTTAATACTCGTTTAATGCTCATGCTGCTTGCCTAATACTCATTAATACTCGATTAATGCTCATGCTGCTCATCTAATACTCTTTAATACTCGTTTAACCCCTGTGCTGCTTGTGTGATACTCGTTTAATGAATGTGGTGCTCAATTAATGCTTATTATGCTTGCTTAATGATTAATGCTCACTTAATACTCATTTAATGCTCATTCTGCTCATCTAATACTCGTTAATACTTGTTTATTGCTCATGTTGCTTGTCTAATACTCATTATTACTCGTTTAATCCTCGTTCTGCTCCGCTAATACTCTTTAATGCTCGTTTAATGCTTATTTAACCCTCATGCTGCTCGTGTAATACTCGTTTAATGCTCATGCTGCTCATCTAATACTAGTTATTACTCGTTTAATCCTCGTTCTGCTCGGCTAATACTCTTTAATGCTCGTTTAATGCTTATTTAACCCTCGTGCTGCTCGTGTAATACTCATTATGCTCGTTTGAGGTTAGATGACTATTTGTGTTGTTTGTTTAATACTTTTCATTTCGTGTTTAATCGATCAGATCTACTGATCCACATTAATAACAAACAGATCGATCAGAAGCTCCGGTCGATTAACAGAACCCACTCACGTCCTGGACCGTCCCGGAGGCGCGGGCTGGACAGGTCCTGATCGGGGGACAGGGTGGAGTCGCTGTGTGTGTTGGTGTTGGAGAAGCTGTTATCATTGGGCTCGGTGTCGGCCATTTCGGACATGACCTCGCTCTCCTCATCGCTCTCGGGGTGAGTGAAGATCCAGTCCAGAGCTCGCTCCAAATTATTATTCTGTAAAGTAAAATATCAGCGTTCTAAATCCCAGGGAGTTCCCTTGAGGTCCAGGACATGAGGTCCCTGAGGTCGGGGCGTTCGTTTTGCCTCTGAGGGACCGTGAGCTTGATGACATCACTCACCGTGGCCTTCAGAGCTCGGACGGTGTGCTGTCTCGGGAAGCCCATGGAGGTCAGGATGGAGATGCTCTCCTCAGGGGGCTGGTCATCCAAGGGGCCGGCCGTGGGGAAGCTGGCGCTCGGAAGCTCCGCCTCCATGTAGGACGGAATCGCCAGGGGCTCCGCGAAGTCTGGAGAGAGCAAACGGCGGGTAAAGGACGCAAACTCGACCCCTTTTCTGGGAGATCCCTTAGAAATCACAGCCTCTGAACGTTTTTGGACACGGCTAACATTTCGGTCCGTTAAGCGGTCACACGGGGGCACCCCCTTACCGCAGACACGGCCCTCTAAAACTCAAGGAAAACTCCAACTGGGACCCGAAACGTAAGCATTCAGACTGGCAATAACCGGATTTCACAGGGACGGCGTTTAACTCCAGGGTTGCCAGATTTCCGCCAAGCGAAACAAGCAACCAGGTCAATATAAAAAAAAATATATATATATATAAAAAAAGACAGACGGAACTCATAAACACCGAGCTTTTATGTCTTTATCTACACCTTTTATGCTTTTTAGACCCGTTTCGGATCTGAGAAACACGGCAGACTGAAGACCTGAGCAAAAAACAAGCAAAAAGTAAAAACATTTTTAAAAACAGTTGAACATGTTGCTTAAGCATCGAGCAGGGAGGGATGGAGCCGAGCCGGACGCAATCAGAGCGGAGCAGAACGAATTTCTACATGACCATTAGCACGATGAAACGCTGATCAACGTACAGCGCAGATACGCCTCCCAAAATACGACGGCCCCTAATAACGCCTCCCATTAGCCTTACCCGGTTCCTCCATATGAGCGATGATCCAATTAAAGGCCATCTCAGCTCCCATGTTCCCGGTGTAGTACACGGCCTTCCGGCAGGCCTCCAGAGGGAAGCCCATCTCCGCCAGCTGCATCACAGACGACTCGTCTATTTCTGGAGCTGAGGAAGGAGGAAGGAACGCCGGCCTCAGGAAAACTTTTTCTTTTAAATCCCTTCCCTCCTCGGGCCTCATTAAAACGACCACAAAGTCCAGGTCTTAACCGGACCAAAGCTGCTGATGGTCTAAAACTCAAACGATAACATTTGTGACTGATCATCGATCCATAAACCTTCGTTATGTCGAAAAACGCAAGATAAAAAAAAAAACAATCTTGCCAAATTCAGCTCAGTCAAATGAAATTAACCAATCAAATGTTATAAAATAAATATTAGAAAACACGACACAATCAAATAAAAATTAAGCTAAATGAAATGAGAAGCGAAAAATTGAGCAATCAAATGTGGAAATTATAAAATAATGTTATTTTATTAAATGATTATTAATTATGTTATTACGTTAATAAATTCAATTAACCAATCAAACGTTATAAAATAAATAAATACTGTACGATTGTTAGGTATTATAAAATAAATGTTATAAAGTAAAATATTTATTATTGTGTTACATAAATAAATTAAATCAAACAATCAAATGTTATAAGATAAATACATATTACAATATATTAATATTAATATATATCTTAAGGGATATTATATAATATAAAATAAAATAAAGCACGGCACAATCAACTAAAGTAACAAACTCAAACAAAAACAAATCAAAGTAAGCTAAATTAAATTAAAAGTTAAAAGATTTAATTAAATAGGGACATTATAAAATAGTTATGTTATTAAATTATTATTTATTGTTTTATTATATTATTTCATTACATTAACCAGTCAAACGTTATAAAATGAATAAACATTGTAAAATGAATTAATATTATAAAATAAATGTATTGTTTTATTGTATTATTAAATTAAATCAGCCAATCAAATGTGATAAAATAAATACATATTATAAAATAAATATTACAAAATAAAACGAAACACAATCAACAAAAGTAACAAACTAACAAAATTAAATTAAATTAAGCTAAATTAAATTAGAAATTACAAGATTAAGCAATCAAATATGGACATAATAAATAACAAATAAAGACATTTTAAAAGAAGTTATTATATTAAATTATTTTTTAAATAATTTTATTATATTATTAAACTAAAATAACCCACCAAATGTTATAAAAGAAATACATATTAACATATTATAAAATAAATTATGATATAAAATTAATTTATTATTTTATTATAGTATTAAATTAACCAATCAAATGTTATAAAATAAATATTCTAAAATAAAATTAAGCACAACACAAACTTACAAAATAAAATAAAAGTTCAATGAAATATGGAAATTATAAAATAATAATGTTATTGAATTATTTTTTAAATTATGTTATTAAATTAAATTAACCTATCAAATGTGATCAAATAAATACACATCATAAAAATAAACATTATAAAATAAATTGATCATTTTATTATATTAATAAATTAACCAATCAAATATTATAAAATAAAATAAAACAACAAATCCAACAAGAGTAACAAACTAACAAAATAAAATAAAATTAAGTTGAATTAAAAGTTAAAAGATTAAGAATTCGAATATGGACATTTTAGAATACGTTTTATTTTATTTTATTACTATTTTGTTACATGAATCAATTAAATTAACTAATTAAATGTTGGAAATATATATAAAATAAAATAAAATCAACTAAAGTAGCACAAACTAACAAAATAAAATAATAAAAAAGTAAAATCTTGAAAACTTAGAAGATTAGGCATTCTAGTTTTATTAAAAGTTAATCAAATGAAATTATTTTAAGTTAATAAAATAAAACTAAATTAAAAGTATTATAAAATAAGATCAAACACAATGCAGTCCAATCAAGTAAAATTTAATTATATCAAAACAAACATAAAGCAAGAACATATGGGAATTATACGGGGAAATTCAATTAATTTATGATTAACGATATCTGTAATACCATTAGGTAAAGGTAATTTAAATATAAATAAATAAATAGTATAAACAAAATCAGCCAGTTGGACTGGGATAAAAAACATATTAAAATAAAATATTATAAACAACAGAAAACAAATTGAACTTTTGGTCATTTGAAATAAAGTGAAATAAAACAAAATGAGATCAAAATAACGAGTTGGAAGAGAAAAACTATTCGAACCCCGGCGATGCCTGGGACCGGGTCAGAGGGCGCACACACACACACACACACACACACACACACACACACACACACACACACGGGGCAGAAACGTTGGGAAATAAAAACACTTACACTCCTGAGAGTTATTCCTGGAGCCGTCTGCGGGGGAGAAAGCAGAGCTTAATGACTTTAAACAGGATACGGAATCAGATCTGATGGAAGAAGAGCGTCCCCTCACCTCTGCTCTCCTCGGGAATGACTATAGGAGGCGTCAGGTCTGGAAGCTCTTCTTCCCCCGCTTGTAGGCCCGTTCCGCGGAGACGGTTCAGGTCCATAAAGTCAGGCATGTCCACGGAAACATCTGGCAACCAAACCAGAGCACGGATCAGGCAGCTGGTACTGGGTTTTCATATCCATCCAGGTGGCGGGTCACCACGAGGGTTCACAAACATTTTCCTGCAGCCAGAATACCCCACTAACAGTCATGCACACGCACGTGCTTGCTGGAAAGCCGTAACGTGACCGAAGCGCGGAGCCACAGCGCACCCTGGTGGACACAACGGCGCGCGTTTCACGAGAATTTGGACGCTTTTTTTTTCTCGTTTGAACCAAAGCTCCCGAGGCCAAACGCTACGGAATTAAAGCTTAACCCTCTTGCGCTGGTTAAATCATCAACAGGAGTGTTAAACGCCGTCAATTTAAAAAAAAAAAAAAAAAAGGTCTGGAGCCTTCATTTGGTCCTGAACAGCAAGGTCGCGTTCAAAGGCGCCCATAATTTTCCACCCGAGCGGAAAGCAAACAGAAAGCTGATCCAGGCGAGAGCGGGCTGTCCTGCTCAAACGCGATCGTTTCCAACACATGATGGCCCTGAAATTGCACAAGTGTGCCCGTGATGGGCAGAAACAGATGCCAGACGTGGGTCTGCTCGCGACGTGTGAGGAGTAAGGTGGCACCTAAAGCCCTTCAAAGTTTATAAGATTAAAGGCACCTTTTATAAACCGCATTATAACCTTAACTTTAACTTTAACACCTGAACTTTATTAACTTATTTAGAAGCCCTTATAGGTCCGGAGCTCTAAAGTTTTTCACTGGTAGCACGTCAAGGTGTAGCATCTTTAGCTTAGCACAGCCTGAACGAGCGCGCTGGAGGTATAAAACAACTGCGTGTTTCTGGTTTTATTTCAAGCAGAAAAGACACGTAGCCGCTTTTAGACAGTTTAAAACTCTATAGTGGTGCTCAAAAGTCTGTTAAACCTCCCGAATGTTCTGTTCCGACTTAAAATAACAACGTACACAAAAAGGGGTTAAACAAAACCAGAGCACGAGTTCTTCTTTTATTCTTAGCACTGCTTTTTGTTAATAAAATAACTAAACCACAAAGCATTTAGTCTATTCTGAAGCCTGTTCTGTTCTAGATTTAATCAGGGACCTAAAAGTCATAAAAGCTTCCTTCTTCCAAGCTACAGGTTTTGATTTGTACATTATTCTGATAAATAGCATTGCTGTTTATTTATTTTTTAAATAATAATAATATTTTCTGACTACACGTTCGCTCACATCTTATTTCACCACGAACAAGGTTATACACAAAGTCAGGTCGGGTCGAATGTAGCGTAATCCATGACCCGAACACGTCTCTGGACTGGGGGAGGAAACCGGAGTACCTGGAGTAAACTCACATGGACATAAGATGGGTTGAATGGGACCAAAAAGAAAAGTACGCTTAAAAGGCCAAAAGTTTGTGGACAAACAGCCAAAACCTGTATAAAAAACATAGATATTAGCCTTTGCTCTTCTAACAGGGCTTTCCACTAGGTACCAACGAAGGACTGGACCATGAACCTGTTACACGTGTTTCTGAAATAGCGGCCCTCATTCATTAGGCAGGGTGTCCCAAACGAAGAATGGTACAAAATATTTCAGGACAGTCTCCCAAAAAAGTGTCGGTACCGACTTTCTCTGTCTTCATTTCTTCGTTTTGTTAAAAAAAAGTGTTGTTTTTATTTTACGTACATATAACCTGTATTTTATGGTTCGATCTAATGGTGGCCTAAGACTTTTGCCGTCACTGTACATGTGTTTCACTGGATAGTGCCGATATGCAACGTATTACATCTCTGTTTTTATCATGTCATTTAGTAAGAACATTTCTTTGTGATGTGGCCGGAATAAAAGACCTCAGAGGGTCCTGTAAGCCATGTCCTCACTTCCTGTCAAACTAAAGAAGCAAACGTTATTGTAAATATAAGTTTTAACCGAGTTTTACTCACCTAGCTTTTTTGGAACCCAGTCCACTCCGAACGTGAACTTCTTTAGCTGTACGACCATGAAATCAGGGAAGGAAGCAAAGCGTGACGTCCTGAAACACAAAACCAAACCAAACCCAAGTTATGGAACGACTGTAGATCAAAAAGCTAAAGTGCTAAAGCAACTGAACACTTATTTTCCTAATAAATAAATATTCTCTAACTTTCTAACAGTGATCTTTTTTTTGGCCTCTTTTAATGATCCTTCTCAGTAGGAATGGGAGTAAAATAAAATTCCAGGCAAGTTTGTCACAGTGCCAGTTGACTGGAACTCTTTTTTTTTTTTTTTAACAAGAAACTTTCTCGTCTCTTACTTTCTTTCGTTCTAACTTTCTTCTCTCTTACGTGAACCGAGTGTTCACTTTTCTCTGCCATGCTAAACAGAGAACGACTGAGGGAACTTGATGTCCGTGTCGACTCCCTAGTCAAAGTCCCTGAACACTTGGACTATTTTTGAAAAAGAATTGTTTTTATGTCATACGTCTTAAAACGCCTGTGTTGATAAAACCCTCTATTTATAAGGCAGTTTGTGAAACCTGATTTTGCATCATAACTAATAAACCAAGGCCTGATGATCATCCGAGTCACAACAATAGACAAACACTTTCAGTTTTAACTAACCACAACAAGTAGAAAGAATTCGGTTCTGTGTCTCAATACTTTTGCTCACACATGCGTGTGTGTTATGGGTTTGTAGTGTATAGGTGTGTGTGTCTAATGTGTAGTGTGTGTACGCATGTTTATGTACACATCACTCAGTCTGTGTGCTCTGTGATGATATCATGGGTTTCAGTTACAGTTTGAATTTTGTTGGTTAAGATTTGAATTTTGTCAGTTACAGTTTGAATTTTGTTGGTTGAGATTTGAATTTTGTCGGTTGATATTTAAATTTTGTCAGTTACAGTTTGAATTTTGTCGGTTGATATTTGAATTTTGTCAGTTACAGGTTTATTTTTGTCAGTTGAGATTTGAATTTTGTCAGTTACAGTTTGAATTTTGTCGGTTACAGTTTGAATTTTGTCGGTTGAGATTTGTCGGTTACAGTTTGAATCTAAACATATCGCAAATGCATTTCTTTGGGAGATTTTTCAATCTTGAAACTTTAACTTAAAAACGGTAAATCGGATCGGACCCGCAGAGCGTGATTATCTACGTACCGCCGTTAGAATCGCCTCTGTACGTTCGGTACGGCCCGGCCTGGATTCGTCATGGAAACGCGTGTAAAAATAGTAAAAGTAGCTTTAAATTAAGTAGAATCAAGAAGAACTGGAGTGAACTGCGGGTTGGGTTAAAGATCAGGATTGAAACGATTAAGGCAAAGATTGAGGCCGTTTCAAAGGGTTCACAAACTTTTTCCATCTTCAGCCCTGTGTTTCCGTTGTGTGGACCCATAACCTCAGGCTCCAGACCAGAACTTTACTTACTTCACTCCGGCCGACTTGGCCTGCAGCGCCGAGCTCCAGAAGTCCGGGACGTTCTCAGGCTCGTTGAAGGCCTGCAGGCAGGCAGTGAAAGGGACTCGGGCCCTGACCGGATCTGGAGGGGCCCTCAGGTTCTCTTCTGCATCCTTTCGTTTAGCCTCGTACGCCATGAGCTCCTCTGGAAAGAAAGAATATCCCAAGAAACCTCAGGATGAACCTCAAGATATTTCAGCTCACTTGTTAATAAACTTCCAGTCCAGATCTCTAATCCTGATCGGTCTGAGCACCGGCCCCGTTTCCATGGTGACGCTCCATCCTAGATGCCTTCGAGCCCGGGGGGAGTGGGCGGGGCTCGTGGGCGTGGTCAAAACACAAGGCTTGTTTTTTGGTACGGTAAAGTTTTAAGCGGTATTTATGAACGTAACTCTGTATTGTAGAGCTCGATACAGGTTGGATAAAGTAATCCCTTACCCACGTGCTCCTATCGGATACTGATCAACGACGGTCCTGAGGGAGCGCCGAGAGATCACCCTTCTTCTTCCTCCCGATTCTGAATCGTTTAATGATATTTCAGACAGAAACGTGACCTGAATAAGTTTCAGGTTCCTACAGGGTCTCAGAGAGTTTGCAGACTCTGGACACCTGGATGGGTTCCTGGAACAATGCTGTGTCAACGCTTTATCTCCGTCCCAGTAGCAGCTCTAGCCTCGGTGTGAGACGATTGGTTGTGTTTTTTTTTCCGAGCATTCCGTGGATTTTCCACTGCACTGAAATGCTGTGAATGGGCTCAGTGCCCTTCCACGGTAAAAGTCAGACTGGGTTGGAAATATCGTGTGTACTATAAACATCGGCGTGCTGGTGTAAACAGACGTGAATCTCAATGAGTGGACATGCGTGTAAACACCCCGTCCAGAGCCTAAGGGTGTTGTGGTGAGGGCCGGGGAAGAAGAAATGTGACCTGGCTCGCTGCCTTACTACGATGCCTGAACGTGAGCCGGCGTGCCGGTGCGTTTCAAGGGCATCGCGATGCGTCGATGTGGGCCAAAGTGCAAGTAGTAACTAGAAACCAGCACTCCTTAATCTCATTCACTCAGGCTCTGTTCAAAAGTGTGTGTGTGTGTGTGTGTGTGAGAGGGATGCATGTTTGTATAGGTAGCTGCGGAGTTCTGAAGATCTCACATGCTTTGAGCGTCGCCTTTCTGAGGATTTTCCTTTCTACGGTCGTACAGAAAACAAACACAAATCGGTTTCGACTGATCCGTTTAAGTTTGTTGCACGAAGAGAATCCTTTTCATTCGGTAATATTTTTCAAACAAACAAAAAACCAGAGCGAGAACCAAAAGACAGTACAGCTCTTAACGCGAGTCTTGTACGAGTCTGAATCGTTAAAGTCGGAGTTTGGAGATCGTGAGCGGCTCGGGTCGGGTTTAAGATTAAGATCCGGGCTTAACGGGTCCCCGATCGGCCGAGGACGGGGTTTAAGGGAAGACGGCGAGTTTAAACCCGGGCGAACGACGTGCTGGAGGAAATCAGAAAGAAAAGAAGGAGCTGCTGGAAGAGAGGAAGCTGCTGATGCTGTATAACCGTCCCGTAACATTTCCGACTGATCCCCGAAATCAAAAACCAGCTCTTCGGTGTCGTCCCGCTTCTGAATCGAATAAGATTCTAATCACTTTGTTTATCTGAACTTTAGAGCTTCAATCCAAATCCTCGTTGGTAATTAATCCGGAAGAACCTCGGCCCGTTGGAACGATCAGGCTCCTCGTCAAGAGCTTCACCTTCACGAAACAAAACGATTTGATTATTCATTCTGAAAGCGTTTTATAGTCGCTAGCTTGTCACGGCTGGCCTCGTTGCTAGGTTACATGCGCGGAGCGAGATTACCATGCAACGTCGGCACCCAGGACGGCTCTCAGCCAATCAGAATTAAGTGCGGTATGAGGTCTTATGTTGGTACGCTTTACACTTTCTGTGTCACTAAACCGATCGGGGCTCCGTTCGTGGATCTGTTAAGCTTAAACCCGACCCGAGCCGCTCACGATCCCCAAACTCCGACTTTAACGATTCGGACTCGTCTAAGATTCCCATCACGGAATTCAGATCGGAACAGGATCCCGTACTTTTGATTCGAACCCCGGGACCTCACTCTCATTTCCTTCCGTGGGTTAAAAAAAAGAGGATCTGGATAACGACCCCGAATTAAAAATCAGACCCGCTTTATTTAATGAACGTCAGCAAGACGTCACGGCAGAGGAAGCAGCAGCGGGCGGTTTAGGGTTTCATGGTTTCTTACCTGTCCACAGGTGTGGAGGTGTTCTCGATGAAGCTGATCACCTTCTCCTTCACATTGACCGACTTGGACTTGAGCGCAAACGTCATTTTGTTGACCAGGGATTTGACGCCTTTGCCGTCGGCGCTCAGATCCCCCTGCGCGAAGCGCAAAAGACTTCAGAGAGACGGCCTCACACGCCCGTTCCCATTTTTTTAAACTTCATTGTTATGGTTATTGTGGTTGATAGTGATTTTAAGGCTATAAAACACCTGGATACAGCCCTAAAGGTGGCCTGAGACTTTCGCTCAGTACTGTCCGTACATAAAGAGAACCCGGTACTACCAAAAAAAAAAAATAAATAATATAAAAAAAGGCGCGTTTGAGCTGCTTCGATCCTCTTTACTGTTCGCGCTCCCCATCTTTAAGTCGTACAGGAATAAAAGCGGAGTTGTTGATCTGCTGTCGCGTTTACTGCCATGAACGCAGGTCAGGATTAAGAGTGAACGGCTGGTTTTCGGGCTTTGGGCTGCACTTATTTGCGGTCCCGAGCTCCAAAAACCCGCCAGGAATACGAAGCCGTACGAGAAATGGGTGTAGTTGCAACATTTGTCCACAAGATGGTGCCAAAACGCTCGTG
>JAUZST010012067.1:0-11613 GCA_034779995.1 Parotocinclus haroldoi
CAAAAAAAACCCCCCCCCAAAAATAAACATCAAAATCTGTGTGAACAGAGCAAATCTGGAGCTGCGCGTGCAACGTTAACGGTTACACGGACGAGTTAATGCTAATACGAAGCTAGCTCGGTAGCATTAGCTCGCAAAGTGTATCGCAGGGGAAGTACAATATTATTCACACACTGCACTACGTCTGCAAAGCTGATCAAAATTGAGATTTTTACTCACCTGGAACTGTGTAAATGAGAGGAGAAAAAAAGACTTAGTACGTTTTATGGCAAATTTCTCTGACAGAGACTTTTCTCTCACAACAAACGACCAACCTGAGGGCGGGCCGTGACTTGGTTTTTATATAGAGGGCGTGGCTACGGTCCATCTGTAATCATCTGATTGGATGCTCCAGAAGATTTAGTGTTACGTAGATTTAGTAGCGGGAAAAGCAATGGCGTTTGGACGCGTTACACTATAACCCTGCTCATACAAAATCTGTACATTTACCTAAGCTTACTTTCTGTAATTAAATGTTTGTAGAGACACCTGGAGCCTCTTTCAGACCTCCGAGGTGTAAGGAAGAAGATCTGTGCTTCACAACATTCAACAAAATTTAGATAAAGCTTAAATCTCACCATTTTCATGATCCAGAATGTGACCAACATTATGAAGGATCTCCAGCCCCTGATGGATTATTTTAGCAATATCTCTGGACCTCACGGTTCACCACATGCTGCTCCAATGTGCTTTGAAGGTTCCTTTGGTAGCTTCAACCCAACCGGTTGTCTAACCTTGGACCCATCACTCTGTTTCATTTCTCCTTTGGTGGTTCTATACTTTCGAGGTGTTTAGGAGCTCATGTGAGAGCTTATCCCATCTATGAGCTACCACTGGTCCCATACGTCCAGTAGAAGCTGCACGACTTCAAATCATTTTTTTTGTTTTTGTAAAAAATAAGCAGTTCAGGCTACATATGCTATGTTTGGAACTCATTTAGTTCTGATTTTTCTGACATATTTGATAGCTGACACTTAGTCGGCTAGTCAATAAGCACCTCTTAAAATGGTCCATCCACTTCAGATAACATTTTTACCTGCAAAAACACAGGTATTGTTCTGCTCCTCCCTCAGCACCTGTTAGCACTTTTGGTTTTGCCGTTAATGTACATGAACCTTTAAAACGTTTAGAGCAACCAATAGGCTATAACCTGAACTTTCCTTTAGCTGTTCCATACTACTGTCTGTAAACACACTGCATATAATATGCATTATGATACAAGGACAGAGTGAGGGATGATGGGATATGCAGTTTTAATACACATTTACATTTTTTGGCAGTTAATGCAGCCTTGTTTAAACAATTGTGCAGCTTTATGAGCATCAAAGTTGTGAAATCTGGGTCATGCATGTGAATGAACCGCGGAAAAAGAAGAGTCATCGCTTTTTGCCGAGCTAATAAAGCTTAGCGAGGACACAGAGCGTCTTAATGAATATGAAATAATTTCCATTTCGCTGAGCATTAAATAATGGGACAGACTGCAGCAATCTGTGATGTCTCCTCTACATCGACCTATTGTGTGCGTTCTTATGCTGCACTCATTCGTTATTACGCTTCCACGTTATTAGTTTGGTATTAAATCCTGTTATTTTTTGACCCTCCACGCGTCAGTGCACGCCAAGCTCAACCTTTTCCATGCTGCTCTTGCACTTCCTTTGTTCGCCTTCACCAGACCCATCAGTTTGCATTACGTCTCAGACATGATACGGTTCCTGGGCGCTTACTGAAGACATTACACCCTGCACCGTGCACACCATCCAGAGAGCGATGCAGAGCGCCCCCGAGGCCAAACCACATCCCCATTCAGCTGGCCTGATTTATTGCTCAATGTAAGCGACAAGAGATCCACTGGACAAAACCGCTAAACGTTTACGTGTAAGGGAATGCATATTTAGTAAATATGTTTAAATGTCTCAGTCCCTCTCAAAAGTCCTTGCATTTTTCTGAAAACCCCCTGTGTGAGATGCTTTAATTTGGAAACGTGCACTCAGTTCCCACCACAATCCCATCTAGGCCAATCCAAGCTATTAGACTTCAAGAACAGACCAAGCTTAATCCACCAACCTTTACTTTTGGCACTAAGGTGAACACAAAGAACGTTTCCATTGCTCCTGAGTCCAATGTGATGCTTTACATCATAATATTGATGCTTGAGATCCATGCTTTGTTGTTTGTTGATCAGGATTGATTGTGGGCGTTACTGAACACGTGATTGATTCCATTTGGTTCGTAGCGGTTCCTTTAATCTCCAGTTAAAAGCGTAATTATTAGCAGCGCCGTTAATCAATACGTTTTATTTACAGTTTGGACTGAATAATTGGTTAATAGAGGACAAACGACCTCAGTGCTTCAGACCGTAGTAAATCAGAACCAAAGAGAAAAACACAACTCCTGAGTGTAAATACAGAGCTCCCAGCAACACGGGGTTTGTTTTCTATTAGTTTTATTTACAGATCAATGAGTTTCTGTCTTAGATCAGCTCTGAATTATTGCTTTGTATAAAAGGACAAGCTATAAGTGAGCCTACAGAATACATTACAACTCTCAGAGTTACAAACAATTCCCTTCTTCGTTGTACTGGCCGATAGGGTTTGGGTCTGAATCCTAACTCAATTCTCTTTTCTTTCTTTATGGGTTTATTTCTTCTGTATTTTACAAATGTTTATCTGATTTCTGTTTCATGCGCGGAGAAAAAGCCAGGTTTGTTTTTACAATGGAGCATTGTCTTAAAGAAGCTTTACAATGTTATTATCTTCTAATCCGTACGCCCCAAAGCCCAAACGGAGCAAAAAAAGCGATGATAAATAACGATCGTTTTAATCGTTTTAAGTTCTTTTGTTAAACACATATATTGAATGCCATGGTGATGTAAGTTGAAGGTTGACGATTCGAGTTCCAGCCCTGCCAAGTTGGCACTGTTATGAGTGTTTTATACTTAAACTAGCTGAATTAATGAGTCGCGCTTGGGCATGCGGATACAATGGCATGTTCTTGTATATTTTTGGAAGGTGAGAGGTAACAGGAACAGGCATGGGGAGGAGAACATGCAACATTCTTTACTGCCAGCTGTGCAGGACCAGCGCTACTGCAGGATTTTTTGGAAACAATTCAAACCTTACACAGGATTTAAACCCACAGCTTGGGTTTGAACCCATGACGGCTCGAGCAGCAGCAGCAGCGGCGGCTCTTAAGTCCATGGCTTGGTGCATTATTACCCTAAAAATGTCAGCTCCCGTAGACCCTTAGAGTCTTGGACCCATCCCCATCCCCATCCCTACATCCAGCCCCAGCCCCAGGGAGCAGAGTGTAGCAGTGCTCTATCTTTCAGTGACAGTGTGTTTCCACTGCAGCACGGTTCCGATCAGATGCAGGAGTTACTGATGTTGGACCTGATGCTCTGAGGGATGGAGGGGTTTCTGCTACCGGAGAGCTTTTAATCATCCGCTAGCCTGCTGTGTGTATACGTGTGCATGCGTGTGTGTGTGTGTGTGTGTGTGTGTGTGTGAGAGAGAGAGAGATAGAGAGGCAGAGAAAGCGTGTGTGTGTGTGTGTGTGTTTCTGAGTGAGCATCGCTCTCGAGCTCTGGATGCGGGATCGAGAGCACAGAGTCATGGATAAAGCTTGCGGACGCCAAGAAAGCACTTTGGATTTAATGTGATGTCGAGGATTGAAGTTGAAGGATAATAATAAAAAGGAAGTGGAATCGGTCAGACATCTGCAGCCGGGCAGGACGGACTGACGGACAACGGGGGGACCTGCTGCCATGTCCACTCGGATTCTGGAGCAATGTGGAGGAGAGACGATGCTGTGAGTACGAGCCCCTTCTCTTATTGAGTCTTCGTGCAATTAAGCGCGCCGCTCGGATTTTGCGCATCGAAGCGCGGGTTAACCCGGGGATGCAACACCTGAACTCCCTGTCAGTGAGGTCTGGGGTGATTTAAGAAACACACTGGGTTTCGGAGTGGTCTCAGAGACCCTGCATCATGCGTCACGGGGATGCAGGAACGATAGCGCGAATGCAGAATTCACTGCTCGCGTGAGAATCCAAACCCAAACCACCTGTGTTAAAAGGAATGTCGCAAACCGTCCGAGTTTCCTGCTGCTGCTGCAGATGTGGGCACATCTGAGACGATCTGACTGATGTGAGGGTCTCGGGAGTCCCGCGCGCACTGCAATGCACAATCACTTTTAGGGTCCAGCCTTAATATTTAGGCTTTAAAACGCGGCACTTTCAGATTCAGATTTCAGTCCACCTGCTCACTGGGGAGGGGGTTTGCGGGTTTGGGTTCGAGAGCGTTAAAACCTTGATCCATATCAGAACCAGCAGCGCTCACACCCGCTCTCTACAGAGCTCGTGGAGTATAAATAAGGCATGA
The DNA here is from genome assembly GCA_034779995.1 of Parotocinclus haroldoi. Lineage (NCBI taxonomy): Eukaryota > Metazoa > Chordata > Actinopteri > Siluriformes > Loricariidae > Parotocinclus > Parotocinclus haroldoi. The sequence goes on from JAUZST010012067.1 coordinate 4,416, forward strand.
CTTTGAATGCGCACGAGTCGCGTCCTAAATCGGAATGAGGCTGCACGAATCCGGACGGGACCAGGACGCACCGACAAGGGGCGCACTTGGATTGAGCTAATTTTGCACACGCGCCTGTTCCTCTGATGTGTCACTTCCAGACTCTCCCCTTTTTCTGTTCTTTTAGAAATGCAGTAAAATATACAGGCACGAATTGTTTCTTCTGTTGGTGCCAAACCCAGAGGCCCAAACAGGGCCCCCAGAAGTGGCCCTCTAAGTGCCCCCTGAAGGCAAGGCTCTAGATTAAGTAAGAATTGCTATGCACCGGTGTGTCCCGTTACATATATATATATAGAGTCATATTACATACAGAACGTATACCAAAACATCCATACACTTGTTTTAAGTCTACTTTTTATTTAGGGTCATGGTCACGGGGTCTGAGACCTATCCCAGAAAACACAGGACACATAATTAAGTATGGCCTGCATGGAACATTTACATCTAATTAATTATCAAACCTTTTATCCAGAGAGATTGATAGTAAAGGGATTTGCTCAAGCTTTGCATAGTTGGGATTTGAACCCTGGACCTTAAACACTGCCCCTTTAAAAACTCCTACACAGTCCTATTTATCCAGTGGGATATAAATCCATCAGGTTCATTCTGATACTGATACTGATCAGATAATACTCTCATAACAACAATACTGGTTGTTTTTTTTTAATAAAGACACTGCTAAATGATTATATATGGTTATTCTAGCATCACTGAAACAATGATATATCTACTCTAATGGCGTCCTAAGACTTTTGCACAGCACTGTACTAATACTAAAACTCTCAGAATTGTGTCACATGATCAGGGTGTGGAATTCCTCCTCCTCCTCCTCCTCCTCCCTCCGTCCTGTGCTGGTGTTATTTTTATTTGCACACTGCCTCAGGTAAACACATAAATCTCATTAATTAGTCATTTGTGCAGGAGTTAATGAGACGTCACGTCTGCATCGTTTTCCTCAGATCTAAGAATTTCTTGATTGCTTTTCATGGTCTTATTGAGTGCAGAAATAAATGGATGATTAAACTCAAAACTCAAACTAAGGATGGACAGAACCAAAAAGGGGACTGAGACTTCATCTTGCCAGAGGCTAATGCTGAACCTGTGAGATTCCTCCTCTGGTAAAGAGACGTCTGGCCGCTGCATGAATGATCCATGAACCAACTGAGGTGGCAGATGTACCGGATGTAAAAGTACTACTAATCGTTTAGTTTACTGAATTCAAATAGAAACATACTAAAAGTAAAAGTACACTCACAACAAATGAGAGGGTATTTTAAAATGACTATGAAATGATGAAAAAACACTAGATTTTTATTTCGTTAGTGGACCAGGGTGCCCCCACATTGACTGTTCAGTAGGGTGTATGGTCACCCAAGACTGTCAAAACACACTGACAATGATGGGCGTAGATAAAATCAGTAAATCGATTCAGAAACGAGTTAAAAAGGTAGGGAGTGAAAACAAAAGGGATTAAGTTACAGAAATAATCAGGTAAGGTACTAATACCTCTAAATACTTCATCACAGTAACTTCTGCACCCAGGATGTCATTAGTCTATAAGTTGGTGCAGGAGGCTCCGTTCCTCCAGCAGCCCCATGCAGAGCCGTGGTGTGATGATGTCAGCGCTCGTCTCTTCTGCTCCGCTTGGCGCTCGGCTTCGGTGTCACATGGGATCTCCATCACCCGCTCAGCGCCGACTCTTCATCGCCTCGATTCCACAACGGGATTTGAATAGAAAAGCCCTCCGTTTGCTAATGTTACATTTTCTGCCCTCGTTTTACGTGGCATCCTAAAGAACCACGTGGAACCAAAACCTGCATTCGAACCGACACAGCATCCTGATCTACTTTAGTTTACATCATTCAGTTTGCCAAATCGGTTATAAATCCGTCTGTACTGGTGCATAATTCAGCAGGAGGGGCCTGTGGAAATCCTTCTGGAAAAAAAACTCACACTCTTCCTCACATTTTCTTTACCTCTTATTTCGTTTCTCGTTTATTTCTGGTCCTCTTAAAAGCATCCATTCCTGTTCTGCTATCCTGATTGCTGTGCACCATCCCTGTTTCCATGGTGATGGTCCATCCTAGATACCGCGTGGTCCAGAGAAGTGGGCGGGGTTTGTGGGCGTCGTTATAACAGGAGGCTTGTGTTTGGTACAGTAAAGTTGTAAGCGGTGTTTATGAATGTAACTCTATATTATAGAGCTTGATAAAGGTTGGATAAAATAATCCCTTACCCACGTGCTCCTATCAGATACCGATCAATGAGCGTTCTGAGGGAGCACAGAGTGATCACCCCTCTTCAGGCTCTTTAGGACTGAAATTCGGAGTGGTTTAATGATTATTATGGTCTGTAGAGGGAGAAACATCTACAGGAAATCCCTTCTGATCTTTATTAGAGGAACATCGTTTATAAACCTTTGGTGATAAACTGGAGGGAGTTCCTCCGATCATCTTTACGCTCAGCCTTTCCTGGATGCTCCTTTTGGAACTAAATCAGAATTAGAATCCCCTGTTTGTAATCACATCATTATTTAGTTTTTTTTAAATCTCGTTATTACCTCTAAATTGCTCCCATCACTTGGAATGTGTTACAGGGATGAAAATGAAGTATGAAATATCTCAGGTTCATACCGTCTCTAGCAGGATAACAGTGTAAGGAGCACAGTGTTTGCATTTTGCATCATATGATGGGTTGTATGCACGATCATCGTTGACCTCACACATTAATGTGTCTCATAATGATGGTCCTGTTCCGGTTTCCTCAGCCCTGTGACAGAACCTCAGCCTGCCACACTTTCCCCTCCTTGGTGATCAGTTTCACTCGGTTTGGGAGCTGAAATGCCTTAAGTGATGCCTCCAGCTCATCTGAAGTCTTCGCGCCAGGCTTTTGTGCTCAGCAAGATTCTCATTAAGCTATAATATGTAGCAGGACCGACACGGCTAATTAAATTTTCTTACTGCTTCAGCTGTGCCATTAGGACTGAAGAAATATCCTAGCACTTTAAAACACTCTTCCTATGTCTGTGACTGGGAGTAAGGGCTCGTACCGGGGCCGTCCTTACCTTCAGTCGGCTTGTGTGGGACTTGACGTCTTCTGGGTCTAATGATACCCCAATAAGTGCTTTGTGAGCATGATATGTGGGCTGATGGGCGTGGCACGGTGTGGCTCAGGACTGTGGTTCCCATGTCACTTAGTTCAGTGGATATTAAAGTCATTACTCTCTTATCTTTGTCCCTACAGGGATTGAAGTCGAGCACTATGGGGTTCTCCAGATTGGCTCTCCTGGCGCTCCCTGCTCTACTCACCCTGGCGAGCATGGCGAGCGCGGCCGAGAAGGTTCCCATTCTGAACATCGCAGTCATCCTTGGCCGGACCCGCTACATCTCGGACCGGGACATCCGGGCGCTGTGGAGCAAGGACGACCCGATCGACGTCAACGTGGTCACGCTGCTGGTGAACGAGACGGATCCAAAGAGCATCATCACCCACGTGTGTGACCTCATGTCCGGGACTAAGATCCACGGCGTGGTGTTCGGTGACGGCACCGACCAGGAGGCCATCGCTCAGATTTTGGATTTTATTTCCTCGCAGACATTGATACCCATCCTGGGGATCCACGGCGGCTCCTCCATGATCATGGCGGATAAGGTAAGCGCTCGGTGGTTTGTGATGTCGGTCAGTGAGTGGTAGCTTATCTTATGCGTGGTGTCTGGTCTGAACACGGCGGTTGGAGGCTTGAGGACGGTGGATGATCGTCCAGTACAGCTGAGCGCTCCTGGGTTTGGACCTGGGACGATCCTGAGAAACAATAGTCTTCTTAAGGGATGTGTGATAGATATGAAGTTCTTCTTTTAATCCGCTTCGGGAACTTCGTTCTTCTCCTCCACGCTCCAGATCCTGGACTCCACGTGTTACATCACTGCTGAAGGATGTCAGAACTATTAAGATATTAAGAGTCGGGCCTTATTTAGGTTGTTAACTTTAATAAAAGTGAATTCTATTCTATATTTATCATATTAGAACTATTATAAATTAAGATAACTAACTAAATCATTTATGTTCGTTTAAAGGAGTATAAATAAAGGAGTATAAATAATGCATCGTGTACGTACTTGCATTACACAGCATGAATTATTCAATACTCTAAGTATACTGTCAGTAAAAATAGCGTCCTAATGCAACCTGAATGCCAGAGTTTATTAAGCTGATAGGGAGGTCGAGTTTCAGCCATTCAGATCTGCTGTAAGGGTACGATTACTAAATTTAGATCCCACTTTATCAGACACGGTTTGTGTTTCCCTTTACATTTATGTCTCGCTCTTTTGGGAGAATTTGCTCGACCCTTTCTCACGCCATTCTCATTCTCAGAATCTCAATCACTGCTGCTAAACTGGGCATATAGACATGATTAGACACAGGGTCTCACCACTAGAGGCTGTAAAACACTTTCCTTAGAGTGCAGCTCTATAAAAAGGCTCTCAGAGCCTACTTTTGGGTGGTATGTATAAGTTGATTTGCCCAGTGGACAGGCTTTGAGAGAGAAGGGGTATCACTGGACTGAGGGAGGCAGGGTGGATGTTTCTGTCTGCTCAGTTCTGACCTAGCTGTTAAGTGTGTTGGGAGAAGTGGTTTTATGGGGGCACACACCGAGAACGTGGTCGTTAGTAGATCCAGTTTTCCAAGCTAAACTTATCTTATAAACTTATAATCCCGTACATATATATATATATATATCATTGTTCCATCAACACATATAAAGATGAATTCAGTTCCAACAGGAACTTCTTGGTGAGTGGTTTTGTCAGGGAGGGTACGTTCACGTTAAAATTAGAGCTGGTTATTAGTGTCGCATCAGTAATGTGGGATCTTCAGAGCTGCAGAATGATCATCACTCACACTCACATCACTCACACAGCAAGTGCATCGTTACATACACCTCCATCCATCCATCCATCCATCCACTCCACCTGAAGTGGGTTCATTCTCATCTACAAGAGCACTTATAAGCGCTGCCAAAAGTCTGCTAAAAGCGAAAAGAGGGTCCAGAGGGTCTCCGAGATCCCACCGCTACCCTGAGCAGGATCAAAACGGAAACTTACAATGCTTCTGGGCATGAGAGAGAAAAAGCCACTGAAAACAACAAGCCTTGTACTGGACTGGTGCGTCTGTCCTTTCCAATGATTAAATTTGGAACCTAAAACGAACGAAACATCAGCTAAACACCAACTGCAACAATCCAAGCCATCTAAAAAGAGAGGGCTGAAAGCTGAAAACATTTTAGGTTTATATCCAATCTGCTGCATTTCTGCAGTCACTTTCCACAGGGAGCAGACAAACAGATCGATAAAAGTCTTTAATAATAATAATAAGCTGTTATCCAGCGCAGTGCTGCAGAGTCAGAGCTACAGAATCACTCCAAACGAGCTGAGATGTTTGAACTAAAAATAAAACCATACGCAGCTTAACACCAGGATTCATTAAAATGGCCGTACTCATACCTGTATATAAAGATAAAAGTATTATCTCATTAAACCGTGCTTGCCTGATTACTCCGTTGTTTTGGACTCGAGTGTTATCTCATATAATCAAAGCTCTGTAATTTGGAGGTTCCTCAGTTCCAGGTTCTGACTCTCTGAATCGATTGTAATTTCCTAATGCTCTATTTGGACAGTAGTGCGTCATTAAAGAGGTCGGGCGAGACCGATGGCCTGCTTTTTTGAGTCACATACGCTCTTACAAACAAACCGGATTGATCAATAGCCCAATAGATGAGTTTAACGACAAAACGCCTGTACATCGTTTATAAAAATCAGTGCTCGTTTCTAAAAAAGATTGAACGCCAGATTAGTGTTTATTTTTAGCCTCCTCTGTGCTTTAATGTTCGGAACTGGAATACAGTCCGGACCATATCAGGTTACCTCAGGAGGGCCGTGCTGCGCTCGCTTTGCTTTGCTTTCTCTTAGCGAACTTTGGTTTTATTTGCAAGCGTGGAGTCTCGAGGGCGTGATCAGCACGCACACGTTTATCGTTTGTCCATAAAAGAAGCATAATTAAAGGAATATTACTGTAAAACAGACCATCCTAAAGGCCAAATCTGCAACTTCTGCCCATAACTGCTCTAAAATGCAAAACACAGCTGCACCAGAACACAAGAGTAATGTAATATAATGAGACAATAATAATGAGACAGCCCAATAACCTTTGCTTACGTGAGACGTTTACCACATGTTCCACATGATGATAAATAAGCATGACCTCCTCTGTCACACTTGCAGTATAATCATACTGTAATGGCTCCCAAAGGTCAGGAGGCCAGGGTAACATCATGAATTCGTCATCATTATCATTCCTAAACAATGTCCAACTGATCCAGATGTAGCTGGTTTGTAATGGTGTATAGGTAGGTGGTACATGCTACGCTGGTGCCCATATGATGCCAGGTCCGTCCAAGGGATCACCCACAGCAACAAGCCATAGACCAGACCACCTCCATTGCTCCAAGCTCCAGTTTCGACCCTCTGGTGTTTCTCCCATTGTATGATTTAATAGTGAACACGGTGCATCTAATCCCTGAATGAGTGATCTTCTTTTTATTCCTGGGTGTTTTAGTTGTTTGTGATATGTGTAAATTCTTTATTCTGAATGTGTCAGATCACTTCAGCTGCAGGATTCACATTTTGTCCAGATTGGCGCTAAGCACTCGGTTGGTGTGCCAACGTTTTTCATCTGAAGGACTGTGAGTAGTAAGAGCGCCCTGATACGAGCAGCATCACAAGACTCGTTAAAGGCTCGTTACACTGTAAGAACATGACCTTGAGCTGCTGCTTTCAGAACGTCTCACTATTTACATGAGGTTCGTCCCAATCTAAATCACATATCTTTGGAAGCATCAGGAGTTGTTCACAGTAGGATCAGGACTGCATCTCACTGATCTATACTCATTCTGGTTAGAACCTTCGTGTTATAAATCTCAGGACATGAGCAGTTATAGAAATCCTTAAACAATAACACCACAGTCTGAACCACCACTGGTTTCACATGATTCCATATTCTCAGGAGAACATTAGTAGAAGCTACTGGCCTGTATGTATGTGTGTGTGTGTGTGTGTGTGTGTGTGTGTGTGTGTGTGTGTGTGTGTGTGTGTGTGTGTGTGTG
>JAUZST010012068.1:2500-11612 GCA_034779995.1 Parotocinclus haroldoi
CTTTCTGTCTCTCTCTCTCTCTCTGTCTCTCTCTTTCTCTTTCTGTCTTTCTCTTTCTCTTTCTGTCTCTCTCTCCCTCTCCCTGTCTCTCTTTCTCTTTCTGTCTCTCTCTCCCTCTCCCTGTCTCTCTCTCTCTCTTTTCCTCTCTCTCTCTTCCTCTCGCTCTCCCTGTCTCTCCCCCCCCCTCTCTCTCTCTCTCTCTTGGTATGACCTCGTCTGCATTTTTTTTGTTCCCTTTACCGTATTCTCCAGACTAGAAGCTGCCTCGGATTTGCGAGAGTGCGTCGCTCTCGCGGTAAGGGTTCGAGACCCGTGGGCGGCACTCGCTTCGGATTAGGGCGATCGTTTTTAGACGGCCCGGCTGTAACGTGCCGAGGCGGCACGTGACCTTAAAATGCGTCGGGGGTTGCATCGTAGCGGGGGCCTGTCTGGGCCGTCCCGACCCTGTTCTCCGTGCGCGCCTCCTCACGGAGTCCCTGCTCCAGACAGCCGGCTCAGGATGGCCGAAACGTCCGTCCCCTCTTAAAGTCGGCCAAACTGCAGAGGCACGTCTCGCAGGCGTCCACGGCGTCTCACCAAGAGGTACACCGCCCAAAAGTAGCCCCTGGGATCCTTTTTGTAGGGCAGCGCTACAGGGGCAGCACTTCTTGCGACGTCTTTAACGTCTGGAACATACCGTTGTTGGCGCACGCCGATCTTAACCACGTCACAGTTGCTAAATATAAAACATGGATTTTAAACCAGAGCTGGCTGGCTGACTGGTGCTCGTTGCCTGGGATACGTGCTAGTCTTTCTGGTTGCTAGGGAACTCCACATCCTCGCATGACTCCGGAGTTGCCTAGGCTACCGCTGTTTCTGCACTCCCGCTCCGCTACGGTTACCTAGGTTACCTCAGCCCCCTTCTCTAGTCCTACGGTTGCCTAGGCTCCCTCGCTGCCTGCAGTCAGGTGCCTAGTTTACCTCCTGGGTCCGACCTACATCAGGGTAGGTGGGATACTATAACAACATGGGCCATATTGTTATACTACTCCACCCACCTTAAAGCAGATCCCTTGGGCGTGGCGATGCCGTAGCCCTTGGAGTCGAGGTTGCCCCCGACCTTCATGGTGTCGCACGGCTTCCGCTGCTCGATGTACTCGTTCATGGTCGACTCCAGCAGGTAGGCGTACTTGCCCTTGGACTTGCGCACGCGCAGCACGCCCTCCACCGTGTTCTTCACGAAGACCGACGGCTCGGCGCTCTTCATGTACTGCCACATCTTCTCGAACAGCGCGATCTTCGACCTCTGCGGGGACCGGGAGACATTTCGACCTGGTTCAAAAAACGCTACCCTGTCCGTTTCGGTGTCGCCTTGCCCGTACAGAGGCACATCAGGGGTTTAGGACTCGGGAGCTAAACCCTCCACCTGTTTGGCTCACCTTGAAGAACTCTTTGGTGGAGCCGGCGTCCAGGGTCCCGTAAGCGATCTCGGTCTGCTTGGCCAGGTCCTCGGCGCTCTCGATGGGCGACACCATCCGCTCGACGGTCAGGAAGGCTGCCAGGTTGGCCGTGTAGGATGAGATGATGATGAGGGTGAAGAACCACCACACACCACCCACGATACGCCCGGACAGGGACCTACATTCAGCAAAACACCGTCACACACACACACACCCTACTGTCACACACACACCCTACCGTCTCACACACACCCTACATTCAGCAAAACACCGTCACACACACACACCCTACTGTCACACACACACCCTACTGTCACACACACACCCTATCGTCACACACACACCCTACTGTCACACACACCCTACATTCAGCAAAACACCGTCACACACACACACCCTACTGTCACACACACACACCCTACTGTCACACACACACAGCCTACCGTCACACACACACACCCTACCGTCACACACACACCCTACCGTCACACACACAGCCTACCGTCACACACACACAGCCTACCGTCGCACACACACACCCTACCGTCACACACACACACCCTACCGTCACACACACACCCTACCGTCACACACACACACCCTACCGTCACACACACACACCCTACCGTCACACACACACCCTACCGTCACGCCTTTATCCTACATTCTTAATTTCTTTCTTTCTCTGGAATGAACACCTATAGCACTCCAATAAAAATGGGGAATATGCAGCCGAAACACGGTACCCCTCCAAGAAGGCAGAAACCAGGGACCTTCTGCACCTTAGGGCCCCCCCCCCACCACCACCACCACCAGGTGGACCTATGCTCATGTAAGGAACATCGGACCGAGCTTATGAACCCTCGATCAGATGGTCCTAATCCTAGTCCTGCTCTGGCCCCCAATTCAGACCCCTTAAACATATATTTTTTTAAGAAACTAGGGGTCAGAGCAGGCGGGGCAGAACACAGCCACGGTGGTTACATTGCGGGTGGACCTCGGCGCAGATAGCCTGGCCAAAAACGTGTAGACGGCTCGCGCGACCAACCTTGGCGAAATATCGCATCCCTGCTGCATAAAAGCGCCCAGAGAAAACCAGAGGCTATTAAAGATCCCAAACTCGTTATTGGACTCGCTGGCGCCCAGCTGGCCGTCCTCGAACTCCTCGGTGTGCCACTCGTAGGGGCTGAAGCGGCTGACGAGGAAGAGCACCACGCTGACGCCGATGTAGGCGAACACGATGCACATCCAGATCTCGTAGGCCAGCGGGTCCAGGAAGGAGAAGACGCCCGGCTTGGATTTCTGCGGCTTCTTGATCATGATGGAGATGCCCAGGCTCATGAAGGGCTTGGAGAAGTCAATCACCTCTTCTCGCACCAGCGTGATGGTCAGAGGGGCCACGGCGATGTCCGCTTTCTGCGACGAAGAGAATAACAGGAAATCCTTTAACTCCGCCCCAAACAGCCAATCAGCCCTGCGCATTCACGTGTAAAGGCGGGAGTTAAGGCTGGAAGTGCGGCATTCTCACTTCTTACTCTCACTTGTTACTCCACTTATCCAAAGCGACCTTGGCCTTATTTTTTCTGTGAAGTCCCTGGGTGTTTTTTTTGGCCTCGTCTCTGAAGTGGATTTTCTCTCTTCCTGGCTCTCTCTAAGCTGCTAGTCTGTCCTGTCGCAGGTCTCGTCCACAACCCCGCTCCCCCCTCCCCTTCCTCGTACCAACGGCATCTACCTGTGCAACATCACCGGTTCCGTTTCTTCAGTCAGTTCGCCAGAGAAATGCCAGAAAGGGCCGAAATAGAGAAAAACAGTCTAACAATTAAACCTTTTTGTTGGTTTTGTTAAATGACCTTTCGGCTAAAAAAGGAAAACATCGAAGCTGGATTTATACATATACAGTACTGTTCAAAAATATTTAGCCACAAATAGATGACAAAGTCTGTGACTGCGTCTTTAGACTCGTCCTGTGACTCTTGACTCGTCGTGACATGACTCGCCCTGCGTCTTTTGACCTTCCCTATGATGTCCCGTCTTTTGACCTTCCCTATGTCCCGTGTCTTTTGACCTTCCCTACGTCCCGCGGCTTTTGACCTTCCCTATGTCCCATGTCTTTTGACCGTCCCTGCGTCTCAGGTCTTTTGACCTTCCCTATGTCCCATGTCTTTTGACCGTCCCTGCGTCTCAGGTCTTTTGACCTTCCCTATGTCCTGTGTCTTTTGACCGTCCCTACGTCTCGGGTCTTTTGACCTTCCCTATGTCCCGTGTCTTTTGACCTTTCCTATGTCCTGTGTCTTTTGACCTTTCCTATGTCCCGTGTCTTTTGACCTTCCCTATGTCCCGTGTCTTTTGACCTTTCCTATGTCCCGTGTCTTTTGACCTTCCCTTCGTCCCGTGTCTTTTGACCTTTCCTATGCCCCGCGTCTTTTGACCTTCCCCATGTCGCACGTCTTTTGACCTTCCCCATGTCCCGTGTCTTTTGACCGTCCCTATGTCCTGTGTCTTTTGACCTTTCCTATGTCCCGTGTCTTTTGACCTTCCCTATGTCCCATGGCTTTTGACCTTCCCTATGTCCCGCGTCCTTTGACCTTCCCTATGTCCTGTGTGTTTTGACCTTCCCTATAGAAATCAGATTAAGTAATCCTTTGAGGAGATGTGGATTTTACCCCAGTAATGTGATTACTCACAGCACAGCCAACAGCATGTTTTGTTCCCTCGGCGCCCTTTTTTAAACTCCTCACATGGCTCCGCCCACACAGGTCTTTAACTCTGTGCAGTTTGTAGAGTTTTATTCTAAAACTACCGACTAATGACCTAGCGCAAAGCCTCCACCGCTCACCCCGTACACCAGCTCGCCGACCATCCCGTTCCAGATCTTGGTGTCGGCGTCCCTGGCACCGTACTTGCCGTCGCCGACGATCTTCAGCTGGTACTTAAAGCCGCAGTGCTTGGCGATCTCGGCGGCCAGGTCCACGCAGTAGCCCTCGTAGCGCTCGTTGTCGGTAAACAGCTCGGCGTTCTTCTTCAGCATGACGTACGGTGCCTCCTGGAAGAGCCGGCCAGCACGAACGCGCGTAAATATCAAACACGGCGAAGGATGCGCTTTATTAGCCGCGGGTCTCACCAGGATGGTCGTCACTATGACCGTCTTGTTCTCCATCCCCATGGTGTCGTTCGGGAAGAGGTCCGACTTGGTGACCACCATTTTGTCCACCTCCTTCCAGTAGCCGATCTGGCAGGCAGACAGAGCACCCCCCCTCCCAAGAGGTCATTCTCAAAAGCACGGAATCCCGATCCCGATCATTTCTTTTTTTTTTTTTTTTTTATTTACATGAATTTTAGTGACATTCTAGTCGTTTAATCACCGACGGGTTTGAAAACACTTCATTACCATTTTAGTCATTTCAAAAGTATTTAGACTCATTTAGGCACTTCCTTTGACATTTTCCTTCCTTTCCTTTCCTTATTTTCCTTCCCTATTCGTTTTCTTTGCTTTCATTTCCATCTTCTCTTTCTTTCATTTATCGTCTCTTTTGATTTGCTCAATTTATTTTTCCCTTTTTGATGCTTCTTTCCACTCTTTCTCAACTCCTTTTTTTTTCTGTTTAGCCTTTTCCCCCTACGCACCATTTCTTTTCTGTTTTTATTTTCATTTCGTAATTTTTTTTCCTCAACCTATTTTGCCTTTCTTACCTCTGTGCCCTTTCCTTTATTTTTTTTTCCCCTTTCCTAGTTCCTTCTTTGTCTTCTTTTTGTTTTTTTCCCCCTTGTTTTTAATTCCTTTCTTTTATTTCTTTCCCTTTTTATTGTTCCGAGTCCTTACCCGTTCTTTCCTTCGTGGTTTCTTTCTATTTTAGCACCTTTCTTTTGTTCTCCTTCTTTCTCTCTTGCTTATTGATTTTGACCCTCTTTTTATGGCTTTCCCTCGTCCTAATATTTTAGGCTTTCCTTGTTTTCACCACGTCCCTTTCTCTTGGCATTTCCCTCAATTTAATTGCCTTCACTTTCTTTTCTTTTCTTTCTTTCCTTTTTATTTCTATTCCCATTTATTTTAGATTTCTTCTCCTCTGGACCGGGGTGCCAGCGGGCACACGGGTCGCTGCCGGGTCGCGACCTACCTTGACTGGGCCGCTGTTTTTGAGCTCCATGATGTTGACGGAGAAGTTGACCCTCTTGCCGTACTGGTCGAACTGAATGTTTCCCGTCAGGCCGTCGACTCGGACCTTCGATAAAGAATACGGGATAAAAAAAGACGCCGTTCCGCCCCCAGGCGGCACCGGGACTCACTGGGACCCGCTCACCTGTTTCAGGGCGCGTTCTATCTCCACCCCCTGAGCCCACGGCACCGCCGGATTGGCCAGGCAGTCCCCGTTGTTGCCGCGTCGACTGATGTCGATCCTTTGCTTGTGCAGGAAGCGGAAGGCGTCGGTCATGACCTGGACGGCGTCGTACGTCAGGGCGGAGGTGTACTGCAAAGACGAAATGTTTGTCATTTCGGGCCCCGACAGGGGTCACCCTCCCCCCACCATCCACCCCCCACCCCGGGAAGCACACACTCACTCTGATTTTGGTGTCGGCTCCCGGGTACTCCTTCTCCTCCAGCGCCTCCCAGCGCTGGTCGAACTTCGAAACCAGCGAGTCGTCGAAATCCACGATCTGGAAGCCGGACACGTTGGCGCCGCCGTACTGAATCTTCGACAGGTCGCCGTCTAAAAAGCCCTGAACAGACGCCCGACGCACCCGTCCAGTAAAGCTGTAACAACTAGCGCCCCCTTCAGGAGCTGGCCGCCTAAGCCCCGCCCCCTATCACAGAGAGTTCTGTTCTGTTCCGGATTATTCCATCTCATTGAACAGACTCTGGTTTTCATTATTTCATTACGTTTCTCCTTTCTCTTTCCTTTCTTCTCTTCTTGCCGTTTTGCTTTCTTTCTTTCTTGCTCTGCTTATTTTGTTCTTTTCTACTTGGCCGTCTTCCGTCCTTTTTATTCTTCTTGCTTTGTCGTTTGTTTTTCTGTCCTTTCTTCATGGATTTGTTTTTTTTTTTTTTTTCAAATCTGTCTTTCTTTTCCTTTTTCCTTCGTCTTTTAAATCGCTTCCTTTCCTCTTTCTTTATTCTCGCGTTTAATTTAACTATTTTACACATTATTTCGCCCCTTTTCCCTTCTTCTTTCCTTCCTTTTTCGCTTCCTACTGTTCATACTTTTTACTTTTTACTGTTACATCCTTTTTGGTTTCCCTTTTTCTTTTAAATCGCTTCCTTTCCTCGTTCTTTATTCTCACATTTTCTTTTTTTTTTACATTTCTTTTTCGACACTATCACGCCCCTTTCCCCTTCTTCTTTAGCTCCTTTCTTTGCTTTCTACTTTTTTATTTATTTATTTTCTTTATTATTTCGCCCCTTTTCCCTTTTCGCGTCCTACTTTACTTCATTTTTCTTTCTTTTTTCCCCCTTTTCTTTTGTTCCTTCTCCTTTAAATCGCTTCCTTTCCCCCTCTCTTTATTCTCACGTTTTCTTTCTTTTCTTCATTATCACCCCCCTTTCCCCTTCTTCTTTAGATCCTTTCTTTGCTTTATACTTTACTTCATTTATTTCCTTTTTCCTTACACCCTTTTTTTGGTTTTCCTTTTTCTCTAAATCCTTTCCTTTCCTCTTTCTTTATTCTCGCATTTGATTGATTTCTTTCCTTCATTATTACGCCCATTTCCCCTTTTTCTTTGCTGCCTTTGCTTTCCACTTTATTGAATTTCTTGCGTTTTTCCTTACGTCCTTTTCTTTCGTTCCTTCTTCTTTAAATCGCTTCATTTCCTCTTTCTTTATTCTCGCGCTTTATTTATTTATTTCCTTCATTATCACGCCCCTTTCCCCTTCTTCTTTAGTTCCTTTTTTTCATTTCTTTCTATTTTTTTCCTTACGTCCTTTTCTTTCGTTCCTTTGTTGTTGCTTTAAATCCTTTCCCCCTTCTTTATTCTCACATTTTATTCATTTCTTTCTTTTTTTTTACATTATTTCGCCCCTTTCCCCTTCTTCTTTCCTTCCTACTTTACATCCTTTTCCGTTTTTCTTTTTTTTTTAAATTGCTTTTCTTCGTTACTTTCTTCTCTCTCATCCCTTGGGCTCTTTTCTTTCTCACCACCTTTTTTTTATTCCTATCTAATAATATCAGGGATTTTACGTTACGTCACGGGAAACAGAGAACACACACAAGCTAAAGCTTTTAGCCTAATTAAGCGTAACATGCGCCCACTCACACACACACAACGCACACTCCCACGCACACTTTAGGAGAAACTCACAAAATTGGCGATGATGTAGTGATACCCCTTCACATGGCGACCGATCGTGATGACCTAAAAAAACAAACCCCACATATGAGAGGTGGAACGCTGTTACCACGGGGCGTTTTTTATATAAGCGAGGCTTTAGAAATAAACAGGACAAAGGCGCGGTGACGTCACGTCCACCTACGCTGACTGGGAAAAATCCCCTAAGATCTAACGCGGAGGCGTCGAGCCCAAGCCCCTAAACGAACGTTATGACTGGGTGTTTACCTGCTCCATGATGTCTTTAACCTTGTCCTGCTCACAGTCCAGGATCACTCGCCGTTCCTTCTTGTTCTCCAGGTCCTGGAACAGCGAGCGGTACGCCTCGTCCTTCCTCTCGTCTTTGAGGTTTCCCACGTTGATGGCCGTCACCTGCCACTTCTTCTCGGCCGCCGTGTCCAGGACGGCCTGCAGAGTGGACAAGCCTGCGGAGGCACGGCGAACGGTTCGATAGCAGGGGGTTGTCCAGTTGAAAACGAAAGTTTAAAAAAAAATCAACAAAAAACGCGGGAAATGAAACAAAAGGAAAACGCGGGGACGAGGTGGAAAAGTTTGAACGTCGCCAAAAAGGTGTATCAAGGCGAGATCGGGGGATCGAGTCACATGATTTCGTTATTATTTTCTACTCATCACGGAAAACGTGAAACAAAGTGGTCTGGTCCACTTGGTCAGACCAAAAAAAAGGGGGCGGAAAAAAAAACAAAACGGTGACGTTTCGATTTCAAAGAACCGGACTTCTGAACGCACGTGAGCGCACTCAAGGTTGCCAGGTCCACCGATTTTCCCCAAGGCGTGGCCTTTTTTTTGACCCGAAGGCTTATGTTGGTCGTGGGATCTGGCAACCCGGCGGAATGAGACGCCGACGAGCGGCAACCCGCGCCGATTTTGAGGGAGCGTCTGATCACTCAACGTGATCGGGCCGAGGACAAATATCGGATTTTCCCGCGCTTTCACGCCCGCTCGTCCGCAATTATCCGGGCGACTTCCTCGCAAAGGATCAGCGGCCCGAGACGACGGTCGTCAATCAGCTCGAGTCTCGATGACAGGAGCTCCGGTTGGAGGGCGTCATCAGAAACGAGCTTCGGGCTCAGTTACGCCTCGTCCCTGCTCGAACGCACCCCCCGATTCCTCTTCAATCAGAGGCGCGGTGGCGCTAAATTACAGCCGAGCGGCTCCGCCTCGAGCAAACGTCACGGTGAAATACAACGCTGGTCGTTGGTCGTGTTTTATTCTCTCTATACCCCTCCCCCCCTCGGCCCCCCCCCCCACACACACCCCCAAGCTCTCTCGCCTCACTGATGCCTACTTCGATTCGTCTCCGCGTTTCGTTTTCCCTCCTCTCGCCCCCCCCCCGC
>JAUZST010012069.1:0-11611 GCA_034779995.1 Parotocinclus haroldoi
TATATATACATATATGTATATACTGGGCGGCAGGGTGATATATATATATATATATATACACACACACACACACATACATACACACACACACACGTACACACTCGGCCATTTTAGAGCAACCAATTAACTTAATGCATGTCTTTAGACTGTGGAAGGCAGTTGTAATGTTAAAGGCAAGTCTAAATGAATTAATAACATCAACAGTTTAAAATAAATTGAAAGTTTTTTTTTTTTAATACAGGACAAAGCTGGTTTATTTTGAGTTTTGCTGATAAAGGAAGCATTCTCAGCCTTGAGTTGTTAGTTTTGCCATTTAACATATTGTGGGTCAGTGTTCCAGAGTGATATTTGTGCTCTGCCTGTTTGAATCACACTCCAGGATATCTGTAAAAGCACAAATAGTTCTGCTATTACTATTGCTATTGATATTTCACCAAATAATCCAGTCATCAATCCCAGCGCCCCATTTGGGTCCAAAACCAAATGTATTTTTATCTGTTTTCAGACCCTCTTTATGTAACCATGACAAAGACTCTCGTTATTGCCGCATCCAAGGATGCCTTTTACGTCTGGCAGTACCGTGTAGCCAAGAAGCTTACGGCCCTAGAGATCAACCAGGTGGCCAAAATAAAAAAGGAGGGCCGTGAAAGGTAGGGAGATACCATCGTTCTTGAGAATGGAAGGCATATAGTAGCATTGTGAACTAACCAGGGTACATGAAAAACCGCAACGTAAAACTGAAGAGCCATATGTGTTGTTTCTTTCTATAATTTCAGTCTAATTTCATTCTGTCTGTCAGCTGAGTGAGACTAACCGCAGGTGTATAGAAGTGTTTAGTTTTGTGTTGTGTACACAGACTGACCCACCCACAGAAACCCAATATGTTCTGCCAGTGGCTTCCTTTTATGCAAAGCAGAGTACAAATACAATGAACCCCCTCCTCTCTCTGCATTAATGTCACCCTAATGTATCTTTAGACAGAACCACCTTTACATCTCAGCAAATATTGTGATGCTTCATTGTGAAAGGTCATTTAAATTTGTTTATTTTTTTTCTTTATCAAGTCAACAAAACACTCTCTCTTGTTCTACTGGCAGGATTTTCCATGTTGATGAGTCTCAGAGCAGAACCACCGATATGACGACTGATTTTTCCAATGACCTCACTGTAAGTATTGAATACAATGGAAATCATCGTCAGCTATCTGAGAAGGACATATTCAGTTACATTTGTTATCTTATGAGCTCATGTTGTCGAACCAGTTAATTACACTGGACTGGAGTGTGATTATGAGACAGAATCAGTAATGAGCAAAGCCATATAAGGAATTGGCTTATAAATATGCCAAAAATTACTGAATGTTTACATTACTCATAAAACCATATAACCTTCTGCATAACGAACTTACGTACGTACATAGCTTACTCTTATTTAAAATGATCACACTTAGAATGCAGGACAGACAACCGGAGATCCCATCTGTTGCATCACGGCATCAGACAAAACCCTGATAGTGGTGAGTTTAGAGATTTACTGCCAATAATATTTCATTTCTTGTTTACCATTATGTCAAGTTCTACACGTTCTATGTGTTTGTGTGTTCAGGGTCGTGAGTCTGGCATCTTGCAGAAATACAGTTTGCCCAACGTTAGCTTTCTGCAAAAGTTTTCTCTGAGCTGCAGACCATATCAGCTTTCTCTCAACTGCAACTCCAGGTTTGTACACTCCTAAAAATATTAAAGTACCACAATAAAGTACCATGAGTCATGTTTTTGGACATAGACTGCAAATGAGCAATGATGTTGTGCTATTCCTGGAACTGGCTTAAGACTGGATGATGCCTGAAATATAGTTAAACCACACACTGTCCAAAAACTAGATCTAAGAAAATCTAATTCTGTGCTGAGAGAGTGTGCATCAGTGAAAAGGTGAAGGACAAGTGGTCAGGTATTTTCACAAATGCAAGAATTGAGAACTTGAGGACTGAAGTGTGTTTAGTCCTCCTATTGGTCACTAAGCTGAATCCTTTGAAAGTAGCTGCAAGAAGTCCAGCAAGAGGAGAACATCAGTACAGCAGCATCCCACCATCAGATCTAAAATATTTACTCAACTTACTTTAACTTATATTCAAAAGGTTATCGCAAAAGTTATCGTGTGACCTAAGTGGGATCTCGCATGATTATGGTGAGGAATGCTTCAAAGTGTACGTCCTGGGAGGAGTCTTTTTAAAATATTTTTTGTAATTAAACAAACTTGGCTTTGCTTTAATGATTCCTTGTTATATTGTCAATAAATATTGAATTTTCCGTTTTGTTTATTGTTTTTCTAGTCGCCTGGCCATAATCGACATGACTGGAGTGCTGACTTTTTTTGACGTCGAGCCACGCGGCGTATCCGGAGATACAGAGGAGGTGGTGTCAGCAGGAGATCCATCCAAATTCGAGCGTAAAGACGTTTGGGATATGAAGTGGGCCAATGACAACCCTGACCTGTTCGCCATGATGGAAAAGACCAGGATGTATGTCTTCAGAAATCTGGACCCAGAGGTGAGACAGCATTAATGTTACAGGTGGTTGTTATTGAAGGTTGCAGAAGCTTGCTTAGCTTTACTGTTTGCCCTTCCTAAATAGGAGCCAATTCAGACATCTGGGTTCATCTGTAACTTTGAAGATCTGGAGATCAAATCTGTACTCTTGGATGAAATTATGAAGGTAAATATAACTATTGCTATAATGTGGGAGCACCCCTGGGTCTACAATTAGGAGTTTACTAATACATCATAGTGTGTTAATGATTTCTCTGAATTGCATGATTGTGTGGTATGTAGTAAATTAAGATGAATTACACACTGACCCTTTTTGTCTTCATCTCCCAGGATCCCGAGCGGCCAAACAAAGATTACCTGATTAACTTTGAGATCCGTTCTCTGAGAGACAGCAGGGCGCTGATTGAGAAAGTTGGAATAGAAGATGCTTCACAGTTCATAGAGGACAACCCACACCCACGCCTCTGGTATATCTTTTTTGTGCCAAGCTGTGTCTGTCAGTCCAATTAAGTGGCTACTTTTCCTCCTCTCTCCCAGGGCATGTTACTTTGTGTGACCTCTGTTAATCAAAATGAGGGTAGCCAAGTAGCCCGTCTGCCTATCAGTCTTAGTAAAAGAATTAGTAGTGTGCCTTTCAGTCCCAGTGAAGGAGATAAAGTGCCTTCTATGCTTCTCAGTCAGAGTGAAGGAAGCATGGGCTCTGTGCTTGTCGGTCACAGTGCAGGAGCCGTGGCCCATATGACTGTCAATTCCAGTAAAGGAGACATACTCTGTGTGCTTTCTGTCACAGTGAAGTCTGGTGAAACCAAGATCTGAGTTTAGACTGTGGGCTCAGACTGTAAACTATATACTCGTCATGTGAATCTCATATGGAGGGACCACCATCAGAAACCCAGCATGTAAAGATTTATGTGACTGAACTGGACTGGAAAAAGTCAGAGTGTACATTCCAAGGTGCTCGACTGTTAGTGAACAGAAAGGGTGGGTGTGGGTTTGGGCGGTATGAAGGTATACACGGTTTATGAGTAGAAAAAAAGGCTACTAGTAACCAAAAGTTCAGGAGCAGTTTATTAATTGATCAGATGAATTAAAAATAATGACTAAAATAATAAAAAAACAATGATATCCAAATAAATATCCATTTATTTTTGCTCCAAAATTGCTATTTGGTTATTGAAACAGTTATCGCAATATAACAACATTTACATTGTCATTTAGCAAACGGCATGTCATAATCGACGTGGTTTTACAATCCAAGTAATTGTGGGTCAAGGGACTTGTTTAAGGAAACAAAAGTGGCAGCTTGGCAGAGGATCGATTTGAACATTGGATTTTTTGGTCCCTAGTCCAGTACCTTAACTACTAGGCCCCCGTAGTCCCCCACAGTACACCACACACTGTGATTTTGGCCATTTTGTCCACTCCTACGTGGATGATATGACAGTATAGACTTGTTAAGTGGTAAATATGATACAATAAATGTTTCTGAGCACAAGGGTGTTACTGGGTGAAAGTTCACCAACTAAAGCACCTCATTTTGATGTTACAAATGGGCTGACCTTAAAGCATTACTGAGGAGAACCATCTGAACTCTAAGTTCTCAAAATGTCTCTACTAACATGTAACATTCTTCTGTGATTTGTTACTGTTTGCACTACTTTATTCAAAAACCAATTGATTTATTTGGGGAACAAGAAGTGGGAATATCATTTCACTAAACTGCAGTCATTTTAATATCTCAAGAAAATACCACATCAGTATTGGACTTAATTCTGTAAGTCCAGTTCAGTTCTTGGACAGGAAGAGCCTGTGGATTATATCTGTGTAAAATTCTGGTCAGGTCGCTTTCTATGAACCTTTTCCTCACGTGATACGATTAAGGAGTCCTGCCAAGTTTGGCCAGCGCCAGTACCTCTAGATGAGAGATGATGCATGTGGCCTGCTAGCGGTGTGTCAGTGGTGTGTGAGCCGTGTGTGAATGCGACGGTAGCTGTTATGAATTCCCATTGCTCCAAACCAGACACTTCTCACAGCACAGAGAGGAATTTCAGAGCTGCCTGGGGAAAGAGAGTGCCTTGTTCATTACTTTGTGCTCTGCACACTCAGCCGGTAAAAGCATATACTTGTGTAGTTTGGGATTTATTGAAGTGTGGGGATATAACACTGGAGTTTGGGAATCTGACATGGTGACATTTTAAACGGCCATGTGATAAATGTGACCCAGAATTGCTTGGAAAAATGATCTGATTTAATACAGTGCAGCGCCACCTTTTTCATGAATTACAGACCTCAGTATGTATGAATGCGTCTGTACCAGTATTGTTCACATATATTAATGAATATTTCCTTGCAAAATTATTTAAGTTCAGACAAATTGTGTTGAACAGCAACAGAGTGCTGTCCACAGTCTGTCCAAAGCTTTACATCAGGGCTAAGTCTTCACTAGTAAAGGAAATTTGCATTCTTAACCCTCTTCCCACCTCAACCAACTTGTTTATTGGCTGTGTGTTTAAAGTTGTTTTTTTGTGTGACATGACATGACACATGAAATTAAAAGTTTCTCTTTTGCCACCCTTCCATACTGGACATACTGGACTGGGCAAGGTGATGGTAGTGCCATACACTTTCCACTCCTTATTAATGCTCTGAGGGATAGTTACTTAAATCCATTTTGTACCCTTATATAACTTCTGGCTTTCCATAACTTGATCCCAAATGCCCTTAGAAATCACTTTCCAAACTTTTGGTTAGTTGTATTCTGTAATCAAAAACACTTACATTTAAATGATAATAATTTTCAATGCGGGACTAGTTAACCAGGTGTGTGATCTGGAAGGAGATTGGTTGTACCTGAGCAAGCTTGTAAAGGCTGATCACTTATCCAGACCAGGTACTTAATTCATTATATTTGATTAGTTTATCTGATTAAAAAAAAATTATGTTAAGGGCTATACTGTGTGAATACGACTAAAAAAGATGACATTTTATTTTAATGTAATGTGACAGAAAGAACAGAACTTCAGTTTAGAATGAATTCTTATTGGCACTGTAGGTCTCACAGAGGTCACGGCCTCAGAATGCATAAAAGTCCTTCAAGCAAACGTTTTTGGTCACGTGTGTGCAGCTAGCTGTGTACTTGCCCTCTGACCTTTGTGGACACTAGGTCTTTATCAATAGGGCATTAAACAAAGCAAGCTCTGTCCATCTTTTTACTGGTCGACAGGTCAAAGCTATTTTAGAGTCATAAATTGTTTTATCAGACACACATTACCATAAGTATGTACATGCCCACTCTGACCTGTGACAACAATAGGTTATCCACAGACAAACACTGGCTTGTTCTAAAGTGCTCAGTCACTTTCAACAAGTTGAACCAATTTAAAACTGCATAGGAAAACAGTTGGTGTTCGATGTGGAAACATCTAGTAGATTCAGAAGTAGATTACACCAGTTCAAATTACATTTGTTTTTGGTTGCAGCACTGTGTTTATGAAGAGCGTCTTTCGATTTGGGTTCCTTGACCAAGAAGGCACACATGAACAAGCATTAGCATTAAAAGCCTGAATTTATTTTAAAGATGCAAAAATACTTCTGCAGTAAGTTTGTTTAGAAGGATCCAAAAAATTAAAAACTATGCAATTATCAGTATAATTTAAAATACTGATGACACATATTTTGTAGACTCCATTTGGCATCAACAGGGCTGAAAGGGTTAGGCTTAGGTGGAACAACACGTATTATTTCTGTTATGATATTTTACATAAATACTTGTGTTGCAAAAATTTTAGTTAGATCAGTTTTTACCCTGAAGTGAATCTGAAACCAGGAAATCCCATTCCTTGTACAAGTCCTATAATGTTGGGACCTGAAAAAATGGACCATTATTGGCCTGGATTTAATGTTCAATCCTATGACAGGACTGGATATTATTGGATATTATTATTGTTCCATGAGTAGCATGCCACTTTGTATTGTGATGCCTGTCTCTGTTACAGGCGTCTGTTAGCAGAGGCGGCGCTGCAGAAGCTGGAGCTGAAGATGGCTGAGCAAGCGTTCGTGCGTTGTAAAGACTACCAGGGCATTGAGCTGGTGAAAAGAGTGGCCAAGCTGCAGAGCGAGAACATGAAGCAGGCAGAGGTTGCTGCGTACTTCGGCCGCTTTGAAGAGGCTGAGAGGATGTACCTGGACATGGACCGCAGGTACACACTTACAGCGTGGAAATACTTCTGACTGCCAGTATATGAACTCGTCGGTGTTGTTACCTTTATATGAACCCACTCACCGTAAAATTTTTCACAGGGAAATTATCTGTAATTAAGTCTGTACTAAAAAGAAAATGCAGCTGTCTTCACACTCTTACTCTCTCTCTCTCTCTGTTTGTCTCAGGGACCTTGCAATTAGTCTGAGGATAAAACTTGGCGACTGGTTCAGGGTGCTGCAGCTGTTACGGAGTGGATCAGGAGACTGTGACGACACGCTGCAGGAACAGGCTTACAACGCCATCGGCGACTACTTCGCTGACAGACAGAAATGGTACAGATAGTGAGCGATTCAGTTTGTTTGTTCCTTATGAACGTCGATAATGTTTGACCAGTGCCGATTCTATCCAGATGATGCCGAGGGCGTGTCGCTGAGCTTTTGGGCCCGACTGTATGTGATCAGTATGTGTTACATTGCCTATAATGCTAAACGGTTTGTCTATGCTGTGTTTAGGCTAAACGCAGTACAGTACTACCTGCAGGGCCGTAATCAGGAGAGACTGGCAGAGTGTTATTACATGCTGGAAGACTATGAGGGTTTGGAGAAGCTCGCTAATGCTCTACCGGAAAACCACAAACTACTACCGGTAACTTCACACTTCACACTGTTTATTTGAAATGATAACCCCACTTTACCTGGTCTGAAGTATCAGTTGTCCTGTTTTGTAAACGTGCACGTGGAAGAATTCCATTCCATTGCAGGGCCTGAGTTTCATTCCTAGGTGACCTGCAATCATGAGATAAGAGTTAAATAACCAAGCCAACACATGCAATTGATTTAATTTCTGTAAGAAGTCGACCACATGGGTCAAACACTCCAAAACATTTTCAAGCTTGAAAATCAATTAGAAATTGATAGTTTTAATTAAAAAAAACAAAAAAAAAACAACAAAATATATATATATATATATATATGAGAGAGACAGACAGACGGTAACAGTCTAAGCCAATTATGATTAACATGTATTCAAATATGGTTAAGCAGATTTTTCTGCTTGCACTAACGTATTGCACTTAAGGATTTTTAAAAGTATCTCTTTCTTTGTTGAATTATTTTGTATAGTGCTTCATATAACAGATTTAGCTTCATAAAGCAGCATCTAGAACACAAATGAGCAAGCCAGAGGCAACAGTGGTAAGGAACAACTCTGAAAACTGTAAACCTTGAGATGAATTTCAAATGGGGATCCTCAACTGGATGATACTTGATAAGATCATTAAATAAATAAAACAGTATATTTGTCTCTTCACACACAGACAGACCCTGTGGGACTGGCAAAACGGGGATCCCAGAGATTCTGGGATTATGGGTCCACCCTGGACCACAGAAACGGGTCTTTTTATAACCAGGGTCGCATCCCGCTTCTGGCAAGCTGAATTTACAGTTCTGTTTCAAAAACCGAAGTCCTTTTCTCCAGCGTGAAAGTTCGAATCGTACAGCCTTCTGACTCTAAGTTCAGATATATGGTTTCTTGGCACCAAAAGTTTGTATTTGATTTAGTGTGTTTTGGATGCGTCTTTCCTGGACAACAGAAACATTCATATCACTGGGGATCCTCCACCATGCTTCACAGTTGCCAACATTGTGCTTTGAAGCATTGTAGGTTGTGAGGATATTACTAATTTTTCATTAGTTACATAAACCCTCAAATATGAGGACAGAAAACGTAGAATACAGCCTTCCTAAAGTAAACATCAGATACTCCAGCCCTCAATCTAAATAAAAAGGTTTGACCTAATTGTATAATTTGTGTTGATTTGTATATGTGCTGTAGGAGATCGGCCAGATGTTTGTGACAGTGGGAATGTGTGAGCAGGCAGTGAGCTCGTATCTCAGGTGTAACCAGCCCAAAGCAGCAGTAGATGCCTGCGTGCATCTAAATCAGGTAAATAACAATCACACACATCAGACTAGCACTATTAACCTAGTACTAGTACTACTGTGATAACTGTGTGTGTATGCGATCACAATTGATATTGATTGATATTAGGATAATGCTCACAGCTCCCGCAAAAAAATTCCATAGTGGGACCGTGTCTCTTTAAATGACACCCAATAATTTCTTTCTGAGTTTACCCCAAAACCGATGCCTTGTCCTGCATTGGTACCTGGTTCGTCTTTCTTTCAAAGCAAAGCAAGTGCTGCATGTTTAATTCTTTTAATTCCCACAAAATTAAAATAGGACTGTATGAGTATTCATGGAGTCATATAAACGAAATGCACTCACAATATTATGAGGAAAATATGATGGTGCAGTTATAATAATCTCTTTGTCTGATTTCACATATTTTTGTGTGCTTGCATTAGTGGAACAAGGCTGTAGAACTGGCTAAGAACCACAACATGAAGGAGATTGGCCCCCTGCTGTCCAGGTGCGCCTCTCATCTGCTGGAGAAGAAGAAAACTCTGGAGGCAGTGGAGCTTTACAGGAAGGCGCATCACTTCCTTGATGCAGCCAAGCTCATGTTTAAGGTGAGAGCGTGTGAGAGTCCTGGGCTGTAGTGCCCACAACCCTGACAATAGAAAAGTGGTGTTCAAATGTTAAAGACAAGAACAAAACAAAAAGCATAGAAGTGTGTGTATAACATGATCTAATGTCATGCTTAACCTACCTGGAAAGCATGATTTCTGTGTTTTTAATAAAACTCTGTGTACCATAGTCTGAGCCGTTATGTTTGTCATTACAAATAAATACAAGGTAATATATGGGTTAAGTAGGTTAATAAGTTTAATAATAAAGATATAGAGAATAAGAAGACCATTCTTGTGGCTGTGTAGAGTTTTAAAACGTTCTTTCAATAGGAATAAGCAAAGAAATATACTATTAATCGTGATTAATTCGATAAAATGTTTTCAGTAAACACAATTCAATATTTGTAATGTAGTACATCTAGTTTTTTAAATGTAGCTTTAAAGTGCACTGGAGCTATACACAACTAACATACGCAACACCCACATATCACAGAAAAATCATTTTGAAATATCCCCTATTTTTTGTGAGCAGTATACATATATTAAATATTACTTTGCTTTAAATTGATGTAAAATCTCTCTTCCATTGACATAGATTGCAGAGGAAGAGGCAAGAAAGAGGACAAGGCCGCTGCGGGTAAAGAAGCTGTACGTGCTCGCCGCCCTACTGGTGGAGAATTACCACACTCAGGTCAAAAACTCCCAGCAAAGCAAAGCCAAGGGCAAAAAGTCAGAGGTAACGCAGTTTTACTATCATACCTTCTGGAACTTGCTTGCTTTTATGTAGTTATCTGCAGTACTCAGTGTGTGTAAGATACTACTAATAAATACTGTATTCCAGGTGATGATTGTGTTTTTTTCTTTTCTTTTTTTTTTCAGGCCACCTCTGCACTGGCAGGCCTGTTAGAAGAGGATGCAGTCTCTGCAGACAGTCGCATAGTGGATAAAGCGTGGCGAGGAGCTGAGGCCTATCACTACTTCCTGCTGGCTCAGAGACAGCTGTACAACGGTGCTGTGGAGGCCTCCATGAACACAGGTAACACACACACACACACACACACACACACACACAGCTGTTGACTTTGTTATTAGAAGGAAACCAGGAGTTCTTTTCCATCGAGCGTTTAAGAATGTAGAAATGAAGCCGAGCTACCACAAACCACAGCTGACCACCTGTAGCACTGATGTGTGTCTGCAGCATCCTGTGCACGTGTGTAAGCCATCCATAAAGGAAAAGGTCAGCAGGTTCACATTCTACACAGTGTGTATTTATCTTCATGCACGCATACACCCCCAATTACTCTGTGACCATATGATATATGGTACGGTTCTGTATGCTTAATGGAGCAATAAGCAATTTGTAGTTCGGGGCAAAAGTGAAACCGGCCTGATTTATTGAAATAATCGTATTTCCACAGCAGCACCTGTGGTTCTGAGATAACATTAGATCACTAACATTTTAAAAGTGAATTTACAAAGGATTTCAAAAGTAAAACATACCATCATCTCTCATTAACGGTGCATTCACATCCCTAACCCTACAGCATTTTTCTGGTTTCACTCATAGTTGAAAGATGCTTATCCATGCATAACCCAGAGGTTTGCTCAGTTTGGGCTTGGGCTTAGATAATAGAAGACAGTGCTCCATTGTAAGAAGTGCTATAGAAATAAAGTGCTATACTCCAGACCTCGTTAGTAAAAAGCTTTCCTGTAGAACCCTGCGTTTACTTTCTCTTACTTATCATTAGAAGCAGCAATTGATAGACTCTCTTTATCGGTTTGTCTCCCTTCGCCCCCTCCAGCCCTCCACCTGCGAGGTTATGAGGACGTTATCCCAGCAGTGGAAATATACTCCTTGCTGGCCGTGTGTTCATCAGCGAACCGGGCGTTTGCGACGTGTTCTCGCGCCTTCATCAAACTCGAGTCTCTGGAGAGCCTGAGTTCAGAGCAGAGGCAGCTGTACGAGGAGCTCGCACTGCAGATCTTCACCAAACACCCTCCAACAGACACGCACAAAGTCCAGCTGAATGACATGGAAGACAGGTCGGTATCACATACATTTACAGGAACGCAGGCTGACAGTATAATCCAGAATTGCATATGTTAGCTGTCCATGTTTGTTTGTTTGGATTATTTAACGTCGCTATCAGCACTCAGGACCTTCTTGCTGTGAGGCGGTGGTGCTACCCCAAAGAACAACCCTGCTGTCCTTGTTTTTAAAAATAATGAAAATCAGAAGACGGCCGCATTGGTTAGACTCAATACCTTGACACATGTATTACATATAAATGGAGACTGTTAATTGCTTATATTAGAGGCTGCTGGATTAGTAGC
>JAUZST010012070.1:0-11610 GCA_034779995.1 Parotocinclus haroldoi
ATATATGAGAGATGAAAAATGAGAGAGAGAGCTATACAATAGCTGAATTCAATACAACCATTCTTCATCAGCTTAGGTAAGGGATATGCCTGACTTTACGTTTTATAACAGTTGGTCTCTTTAGGCAACTGGTGAGCTATATTATCTTGTAGTTCCTAGTTAGCTGGAATAAAAAAACTGTATACACACCACACCTTTACCATGAAAATGGAGATCCCATCATCAATGTCATGTAAAGTCAAAATCCAGTCACTTATCTTTTTAAGTTTGCCCTGAACATTTAATATGTCATAATAGCTAATTATGTTTAGGTATTGTTTTTAGTAGTTCTTTAAAGATGGTATATATTTATATCAGAATAACCTACCAGTTAAATGTACAATATGTTAATTTCTCATTTCATATGGCCCC
This sequence comes from Parotocinclus haroldoi, assembly GCA_034779995.1. NCBI lineage: Eukaryota > Metazoa > Chordata > Actinopteri > Siluriformes > Loricariidae > Parotocinclus > Parotocinclus haroldoi. Next base: position 412 of record JAUZST010012070.1, read on the forward strand.
TGAAAAATTTGCTAAACAGCAGTAATAGCTAATGGTATATTACATAATCAAGTCACACATAAAAAAACTATTGGTGCAAATTTTGGTCATCGTTTTAACAGGGGCCGTACGAGTGTACCAAGTTTAAACAAACTGAACAGATTTATTATGTGCTCTGCCTCTTAAACTGGTATATGCCATACAACTGCATTGTCGTTCAAATGTTATATGTTATAATATGACACCATGCCATATTATCTATATCAAGACACTCGATTATATCATTATGAACATTATTAATATGTTGCAAGTGTCTTTAGCTGTGAGTAAAAATATAAATTATTTATAAAAAAATATATTATATATATATATATATATATATATATATATAAAAAAAACACAACAAATGAAGTGAATACAGTAATTGGCTGTGAATAAATGATTATATTATTTGTAGTAAGATTGACATAAGATTTTATAATTTCACTTAACACCTAGACAGAATGTATCCCTTATCTTCTGAACTCTACAAAGTGATGCACTGCAAAGTGATGCACAAGTTTAATAAAAATGTAATGAACACAATTCTAATCTAATGCAGTGTTTTTAGTTCCAGTAAGTATCAGGTACAGTGTGTTTGGATAGCAGAAGATTATTATTATTTGTTGTATATAACACAGAGTAATTATTTCAGGATGTTCACAATTTATAATGCATATAGCACAAACTGTTGTATGAGTAAAGGCTGACAATAAAATCATCCTCAGCAAAGAAACTTTCTGCATACTTATTTCAATGTTCGACATGAGAAAGAAGATTATATCAAAAGTTAAAGGAACAATGGCTGAATCATTAGTTGTTTCTTTAAGGTCATATGCAGTGGTATAATGATCATACAGGTATATGATTGTCTCCTTACTAGAATACAATTGTAAAATACAATCCTATAAGTACACATATTTAGTGTAAAGTTTTCTTGCACTTCAGCAATAACAGCATTTGATAGCTTCATCAGGATATCAAGGTGACTCTTCTGAAATCTAAAGAAGCTTAATCAGGAATGGTCTTTTTTTGGAAAGGTAGCAGCCAAACTGGAAACAATTGATGCCATGTGCTTTGGACCAAAGACAAAAAGGGCCATCCAGACTGTTATCATCAAGTCCAAAAGCCAGGATCTGTCAAGGTATAGGGCTGACTGCATATACTGCCTTTAAGACATCACCTTCTCCAGGGACGTCCATACATATTTCATCAAGACAGTGCAAAACCAAATGCTGCACGTTACAAAGACATGGCTGTGGAAGAGAGAAGGGGCAACTTTTTGAGTGAGTAAAGGTTGCCAATCTTATTTGGCAACTCAAGGCCTGCAATGTTATGAGTCACATTTATTTGGTGGGTTCACAGTTTGTTTCATATGAGAAAAGAGATGCAAAACAAAATTTGCAAAAATGCAGGTGATGAATTGCAAGTGAATTACAAACCTAAAAAAACTACACTTGTTGAGTCGGCAAGTTCCAAGTTGTTGGAACTGAATGAAAATATATATGTTAGATATATTGAATATATAATGAGAAGATGTGTTAATTTAGGAAAAGGTACAAATTTGGCTATAGTACCCTGTTGGGTCACCTCTAGCCTAGATACAAGATGAGATATGGTTAGGCATGGAGGCATACAGGTTCCATATGTTATCCTGTGGCAGAATTTTACTATAGATTTTGCAGCTGGGCGTGTAGATTCTCCACATGCATAGTTTGCTGAAACTGGTTTCCCAGCTAGTCGCATAAATGTGTTATTGTTGAGAAATCTGGTGACCATGCAGGTCAAGGAAGTGTTATAATCTGGTAGAGACATTCCTGGAAACCCTAGCTATGCTTTGACGAGCATAATCCTTCTTAAAACTGCCAGTTGGAAGGTCTGCCATAAGAAGCAACACCATACATATCCTGCAAATATGGCTGAGTTGTGTTTATCCATCATATTTCTTTTAGGGCTGATTGACTGTTGTATGCAATGGCTCCCCAAATGCAGGATGGAAGTCCTCACCATGAAGCATCCATATTTGAACCTGTTCATACGATCCCAAACAAAATCACTAAAGACAATATGGTGTCAGTCCATAGCAGTCCAGGTTTCTGGTTCATGATTGGACTGCAAATGATGGTGCTGGCAATGGCAGCAGATATACTGGGTGTTGTGACAACATATATTCCTTCATTCCCATCAGAGCTGTGTGTGCTCCCTTCACCTAGGCTAGGTCCACAATAGCTTTCTCTGAACGACCTAAATGGCAGCCAATTTGCTGAAACGATCATCTTGCTTCTCTCAGCCCAATGATGCGCTCCTTCTCAAAAAGAGTGCTTATCCTGTCAGGAATGTAAGGTGGATGAGCTTTCTGCACTGGTGGAGGAACTATTAAATCACCACCTAAATATATCGGCACTGCCACTTGCAGCCCAACCTAAGCACCAGGAAGCCACAATGCCTGGGCCTAACAACCATAGCAGTACCTGACAGGTATGAAAGGTTACCAGAAATGTGCAGGGCATTCCTAATGCAGTGTAATTTTTATATTTAGCGCATTTCAGATCCAAACAGTTGGGTGGTGGTGTACATGGACAAGAATTTGGTATAATCAAAATAATTGAACACAAGGAAAACATAAGACTTGGTCTTTCTTACAGAACCACCTACTTAAATGAGGAAGTGTAAATTTTATGAAAGGCATATTTGTGGGGTATGCAGTGGCACCTGAAAAGTTAGGCATAGAGAAAGCTGGGCTCCTCGACTGTGTCCACTTTAGTGTGTTGTAGGCTTAATGCCACCACTCTTCTCATGTTCAGGTGAACCCACATCTGTCCTCTCGGTGGATGAATGGTTAAGGAGTGAAAGGAGGGGCATGAGCAGTTACAGAGGGTAGTCAGTAAGCAGGCTCACAATATTTAGCCTCGGGGCAAAAGGTATGACCACACAAGATTGTGAGCTAAAAGAGGTTGCTATCACCTAGCTCTGGTCCATGAGTTCCAGTAGGAAGTGTGGTTAGATACATTAGGTCCTAACAATATACAGATTAAATCAATAGATGTAATGATATAGTACATATTTAAACCGTATACATATCACAGGTGGCACATCGGACATTTGGTGTTAATGAAATTAAAAAATGAACAAAACCGGTAAATAAAATGGCAGTTGTGCTAAATCCATTGAGTGGATATGGGGGAGCTAAATTATTTCAGAGGTAGCTGCAGCACCCTCTTTCAGGTGTGTAGCAGAACTGTGCACTCCACTCAACTCCACTTCAAGCTAACTCCTGCAAATGTTTAATCTGACATAAACTTAATTATTTGAATGCACCCGGCCCTCAACTGTTTTGTTAAGAAGATCAGAGCTTCTTAAGTTCAGAAAGTTGTGATACTAAATGCTCACCACTACACACATCCACTGATAGTTGTGACGATTCTCTGGAGCGACACATGATTTGTGATGACATGTGGACAAATAAAGTTAAGAGAATTGGTATTGGAATCTGGTAATCTCTTGTGAGCACATGGCTCAGTGAAAAAATGAAAGATGAACCATCTGGGAGCTAATGAAAATGGTTCTACTTTCACCTTGATTCATTTCTCCTTAATTCATTTCAGTTCAGAAGGAGTAATTGTCCTTGGCTTGGTGTTTTCAGTCTGTGGTGGATTGAAGATGGAATAATTATGAGGAACTAGGCGATCACCCTTCAGCAGGATAGGCCAGTAAAGAGTATCAGTGAAAGGCAGGGCTGAATGCCACTTTCAGAGCAGTCAAGACATTAAACATGGACTGCATCCAACACTACATACTTCCACAGTAAACATTTACCAAAAGCACTATGTGAGAAAGGTAGCGTTTTCAAGGTTTTGTGCATACTGCACACTCGCATACTGAAATCTAGTACTTGAATCTAGTATGTATTAGTAAGTATGTCATTTCAGACATTGCCATGGGCTAAATGGTCAGTTTCATTCCCTTAGTCAGTTAAAGATTTTCTAATTGTATATATAGTTTCAGCTAGAAACTGCCGAGACCTGTGACCAAGGGGTTTCATACCAGGATACAGTCTTCAGATGAAAAGCCATATGGAAATACTGAAATGTGGTCCACACAGGTCTGCAGCAAATTGACTTGCAAAATATGGCGGCACGCTGGCTTGGTGGGTAGGACCATCGCCTCACAATTATTCCCAGGGTGGAGTGACCTGGGACCCTACTGTGTGTAGCCTGCATGTCCTCCCCGTGTCTGTGTGGGTTTACTCTGGGTTCTCCAGTTTCCTCCCACAGTCCGAAGACGTGTGTTAGGTTAATTGATTACTCTATATATATATATATATATATATATATATATACACACACACAAAATATATTAACTAGCTCTGATAGAACCTTGTGTGTAGATAAAATTGCTATAACTGATTCCAAAAGTGATGTTAAAGAAGCCAAATAAACAAGCAAACAAACAAATTAGAGAAATATCTGCCAAGTACGTATTTGAGTCTAAAATTGTCCAATACTGATACATAGCCGATTAGCTGATTCTTACATCTCTACCAGAACATTTCTAGAAATCACCCTAAGGAGCTTTATTTATGAATACAAAATTTGCGAACATCCATTCTCAACACGTCTTGAGGAGAAAACATTGCTTCAGCACTCATTTGTTCAGCACTCGGTGCACTTGCTTAAACGTGTATGAGTTGAGATGCACAACTCATTCAGGCCGAGACATTTGAGCACCTGTCAGTCTCATAATAGCTCTTGCTCAGTGCAGATATTCACTGTTATTTCATGTTTTTCTTTTTCCTACGAAAGTTAGTGATAACAGCCAACCAAAAGGAAAAGGTTGAAAAAGTCTGAGCAGTACAAAACTTCCCTTGGTTGGTTGCAGTCACTCGAGTAGCAGTGTTTTGAGTTTACCAATGGACTAAGCATTTTAGTTTTATTTTTACTTTCATTACATTTTTTCACTAAATTACATGAGATATTCATGCACAGGTGATCGTGACCATGTTCAGACACATTTATTACATTATAAAATAATCATTGTGTTCCTGATTTTGCCTAACTAAATGTAAGTGTTTGAAGCATGTTTAAGGTAGGCTGCACAGTGATATATACAGGATATATTAAATTCCATCATAACTGGGGGAGCACTGGACTCCATTAATGCATATACTACGTTATTTAGAATTTTCTGAATGTATATATTTTTTCTTAGTTGTTCTCATCTTTTTTGCACTAGGCATGTCTTGCGGGATCAATTAATGAGGTACCACAATACAATCCTCATTTTCAAGGTGATTTAGTTTATTGCGACTCAACTCCCACAGTTCACTCAAATCATTGTGAGCTAATATGCCATTTGTTGCATCCACTAAAGCATGCTCAATAATTCCTCTAGAAATAACACACTGGTGTGAAACTGAACATCTCTAAAATTGAACATCTCTGGTTGTATGCTACATGTGTAAAAGGGCGACTACAAAGAATTTCTGTACCTGAGTATCTGAGTAAAATAGCCTAGACCTAAAGGCTAATCAGCTTAATTGGTCAATTTTTAGTTAAGTTTAGTTTTTCAGTTAATTATAAACAGCTAATAATATACATGTCAATCTGAATTATAAAATGCAAATATTAGTCACACTGTGCCTGATTAAAACACAGATACCTATCTTGCTGTCTGACAAAGAATCTGAGAACTCTGTATATAGAGAAAATCTGTTAGTCACTATTGTAACTGACTGGACTCCCAGTGCAGACACCAGAGGCAGAATGAAGGTTTAGACTGTTTAGTGACAGAAATACACAGAACTGTGAAATAAGGAAAGAAGCAGATACAATCAACACAAACAACTCAGAACAGACAGCAATCTGCTCTTGGAAAGTCTAGTGGGATTTAGGGTTTATAACTTGATAACCACAATGCTGAAAAGCCAAGGAATGTTAGCATGAATGGCAAGGACTGGAGCACAGAATAGCTCAAATAGGGTTGCAGGTCACTGCAGTGGACAGATGTAATTTGGGAGATATGGAAGTTGGAGTAAATACTCAAGTTTTTAGATAATGGGGTTACAGTTTCACATGCATGGGGCAGCACAATGGTGCAGGGCAGTACTGTCGCCTCACAGAAAGAGAGATCCTGTGTTCAGTGCCCATGTGGAATAGCCTGGGTTCTTTCTGTGTGGAGTCTGCATGTCCTCCCCATGTCCACAGCAGCCAGACAGCATATGATATACTCCAAGATCATATGTAGGCCAAATGGGAATAGCTAATCAAATAGCTGATCCGATCCAACAAATTATCCTGCAATCTTTTTTTAATTATGAGTTAAGAGGGTTCAAAAATCCCGCATCTCTCTGGTGGGATAAATAGCTAAATGTGATATAAATGTTGTTTAATGTGACATGACCCTTCCATAACATTATGTGGGAACTGTAGGGGCTCAGTGGTTAAGGCACTGCACTGTGGATTAGAAGATACAGGTTTCACATCCTACCTCCTTGAGCAAGACGCTCAGCACATGTTGGTTGGGTCTGCCCTAGTTGCATGGGTTCTGCCTCCACTGGCTGAGCAGTTGGCTGGAAAAAGTCACTGGACTGTGTTTGACAATATAATAGGGTGGTGCTGGATGGGTACTGGTACTGCTTTCTCTTGGTAAAACCCTGGCAGGAATGGCTTATTCATTCCACTTAGCATCAGCTGCTAAGGTCCAGAACTAAATGGAATAGCTGGCGACATAGTGTGCTTCCTGCTGGCGGCTTAATAAATGGTTGGCAGCACCACCAACATGATTGAGGTGTTGAAAGACAGCCTCAAATGTGAGTATGGTCACAAAGTCTATATATTAGATCAATCCCAAACAGATCAAGAACTCACACAAAACAGGAATCAAATGCAGAAAATTCTAGTAGGTTCTAGATTCTGCTCATAGCAGAATAACCACTCAAACTGAGAAGTAGCCTGGAAATAAAGTATATCACAAAAGTAAATACACCCCTCACATGTCTGTGAGTATTTTATTATATATTTTCATGGGACAACACTGAAATGACGAAACTTTGATACAATGTAATGTAGTTTACAGTTTATATAACAGTATAAATTCGCTGTGCCCTCAAAATAACTCAACACACAGCAATTAATGTGTAAACTGATGGCAACAAAAGAGTACACCCCTAACTGTGTACCAAATTGTACCAAATTGTGCCCAAAGTGTCAATACTTTGTGTGGCCACCATAATTTTCCAACACTGCCTCAACTATCTTGAGCAAAGAAAAACAGCCATGCAGACCAATTTGATACAGTGTGCAGCGCTGACCGCGGCGAACAAAGTAAAAAGGGCTCGCAGTGCAAACCCTAACAGTTACCAGTATGAGTATGAATGACATTATTAAATTTTACACACTTGCTGCCCACTTACATTTTAGACCTTGTAACACAAAACAACTCACATGATACCAGGGAGGGAAAATAGCTAATAAGGCACAATTTGCACTTAAGGGTGTACTCACTCGTTGCCAGTAGCTTAGACATTAATGGCTGAGTGTTGAGTTATTTTGAGGACACAGCAAATTTACAGTTATACAAGCTGTAGACAAATTACTTTACGTTGTATGAAAGTGACATATCTTTTGTCCCATGAGGAGACACAAAAGTAAGGAGTGTACTCACTCTTGTGAGAGACTGTACATACAGATGAATTACTGACGAACTGGCAAGGACTGGAGCAAATAACTGAGCTTAAATAGGGTTGCAGGTAACGAAGCAGTTGCTGTTGAAGTTGAAGCTGATGAGTGGAGTAAAAGCAAGCCACCAACTACACTCACCCACCCACATGGGTATAAAAGATCACAAAAGGGAGGGGAACATTCTAGAAACATGGGGGTGGGGGATATAGCATAGGGGAAAATGCGGCAGATCCTAGCAAAATCAATAAAAATGTCCTCCTTATTATGAATTTTGTCATAGTGCTAAGACATACAATTACCCATTTTCATAATGATTGTATTCTCATTTTAGAGACTCACTATTACACACTATTCTAGTAAGTTCTGAAAATATATGACATTGTTAATGGCCTGTATATAAAAATATTTGAAAAAATTAAGTGGGCATAAGGTAAATTAAAATGTTTTAGCGCTTGCATATAAAACCTATATTTATATGGACCTATGGGATCCTTAAACAAAACCCTACACAAATGGTATTCGTGACAGTCTTATGTAGATAATTTGTAATGGTAATCAGCCAAACACTAAAAATTGCAGAAAACTGATTTGTGACTAAAGGGATAAAGGTGTGTTTTTTGTAAGTAAAACAAATTTGATAGATAACAACATACAGTTTATTTTCCAGACAGGATTGAACTGGCAATGGAGATAAGAGCATCTCTGAGCTATTGCTTTTTGGAGTGTGCTATCTCTCCCTAACTGTCACACTAACACTGCTGTTCGGTCAAGGAGCATGCTGTTGTGAGGACTAGTTAGATACTGAGGACAACATATGTCTATGTTTTAGCACAATGTATAATATTGATGACATAAATAAAAAAGTGGTTCAGTTGTGACCAAATGCAGAGCTTTTGAGGAAGATTACACTATTTACAATCCTTTGAGTTTTGGAACCCTGGTCAAATGTGTTTTATTGATTGTCTATGATTGTCCACATTATGACCACTCAGATAAAACATATAAGAGAACAGTCAGCTCTCATAGTGGACCTGGTGGATATAAGAGAAATGGGAAGAGTTATAGACCTAAGTGCCAACTGACCAAATCTACATAGTCATTAGACATATTTGCTTTCATAGCATATCTGCTCTGTTTAACTGTGGTGATGTAGGAGTTAAGGTACTGAACTACACTGCTCACAATCATTAGAGGATATTTCTAAATGACTTATCCCCTAATGAAATATCACCTAATTTTTGTGAGCAGTGAACAAACCCCATTTCCAATTATGTTGGCACATTGTATGAAACAAATACAAACAGAATACAATGATTTGCAAATCCTTTTCAACCTATATTGACAAGAATGGATGAATGGAGAAACGGATAAACTTTATTGTTTGTTTTTTATATTAACTTATTTAGAATTTGATACCTGCAACACCTTCCAAAGAAGCTGGGACAGCAGCATGTTTACCACAGTGCTACATAACCTTTTCTTTTAACAACAATAAGCATTTGGGAACTGAGGACACTAATTGTTGAAGCTGTGTAGGTGAAATTCTTTTCCATTTATGCTTGATGCACAACTTCAGTTGCTCAACAGTCTGGTTCCTCTGTTGTCATATTTTGCATTTCATAATGTGCCATACATTTTCAATAGGAGAGAGGTCTAGACTGCAGGCAGGCCAGTCTAGTACACTCACACTATTTTGCTACAAAGCCACACTGTTGTAACATGTGCAGAATGTGACTTGGCATTGTCTTGCTGAGATAAACAGGGACGTCCCTGAAAAACACGTTGCTTGGATGGCAGCATATGTTGCTCTCAAACCTGTACGTACCTTTCAGCATTAATGGTGCCTTTACAGATGTGGAAGTTGCCTATGCCATTTGCACTAACACACCCCCACACCAGAGATGGTGGCTTTTAAACAATCCACACAGTCCTTTTCCTCTTTGATACAGAGGACTTGAAGTCCATGATTTCCAAAAGCAATTGGACCACAGGACACTTTTCCACTTTGTGTCCGTCCATCTCAGATGAGCTCAGGCCCAGAGAAGCCAGCAGTGTTTCTGGGTGTTGTTGATATATGGCTTTCACTTTGCATGGTAGAGTTTCAACTTACACTTGTAGATGAAGCAATGAACTGTGTTCACTGACAATGGTTTTCTAAAGTGTTCCTGAGCCCATGTGGTAATATCCACTACACAATGATGTCAGTTTATCATGCAGTGCCATCTAAAGGATTGAAGGTCATGAGCAGCCAATGTTGTTTTTCAACCTTGCCGCTTACTTGCAGAGATTTCTCCAGATTTTATTAATTAAATAAATATTAAATAAATATTAATTTATTTGATCTTTTGGTTTAAAAGAATGTGCAAATCATCATATTCTGTTTTTATTTACGTTTTACACAAAGTACCAATTTAATTGGAATTGGGGTTGTAGTTGTAAGTTGTTCTGTAATAGATTGTCTGCTAAAAGACTAAATGTATGATTGTATGTGAGAGGCACGATAAAAGCAATACATGATCTTAGTTAACCACAACACCACAAAAACTGAAAGTATATGAAAACAAGTATTTATAAAAATTGGTTGTGTGTCTGAATTGCACCCCGTTTTCAATAAATGTGCTAGTTTGTAAGACATTTTGTGTGAGATACTTGAAGACCTAAATTTAGATCTGGAAGTCGTTTATAGCTTTGCTAAAGCATTCAGTCAGTACAAATTTACAAAAGTCCAGCCTTAAAGCTACAAAAGTATCATTACCAGCATATAAAAAGATATTATATTATTATACATATTTGTAAAGCCAGACAAAAAACATTTCTAATCAGTTTGAAAATGTGTTCATGGTTGGAACCCTTAAGTGTAGGAAAATTTTTTGGCATTCTAGGGCTTCATTAGAAGAGTTCATCACTGTCAGTCACGTAAGCTCTAAACCAAGAAAAATACTTTACCACCTATGGTAATTTCAAATATCAAAATATATAGCCAGAATTGATGTGTGGTGATATCAATACACCACTGAGTTACACACTGAGTCTTTAATTAGACAGTGCACAGAGTCTTCATAACTGACTGAAGAATTTGGGTACACAGTCAAATCTGAGGGATAGATGGATCAAGGCTTGGGATGAATTTAACATGATGAGCAGTGGCTCTATAAGAACAGGGATTAATTCTGCAAGTAACTAACTTCAGAAGTGGATAAAGTAACACCACCAATGAATGGATCAAAGATGATGTTCAGTTCTTCTGACTTGTACTCTTTCAAAGTGAATATTAAAGTAATGTTTCATTAAAGCGTATCAGTTAAAAGTAGAGAAAGAAAAAATAGTCCCTGCAACTCAGTATAGGATTCTGAGGGCAATAAATAGTGATAAGCTGAATCAAGTAAGATCTTTTTCCATATGTATTTGTAGATCATTAACATTTCAATTAAGTTAACTAAGTCAGTTGTAAAGAGTTTTTCTTCATTTCCACAACCGTTATTACAATACTTCTTAAATTATA
>JAUZST010012071.1:0-11609 GCA_034779995.1 Parotocinclus haroldoi
TATATAATTTGTTTTTTTTTATTTATATGGCTTGTGTGAAAATCAGAGACAATTAAGTCATATTTATACAAAAACATAGAACATAGGACATTCTAAAGCGTTCACACACTCTTTAGTGTACATTGTGCTGAAGTGAACAAAACATGTGGTTAAAGAGGAGACAACCCAGACTAGAAACAGCAACAGTCTGGCTCTGCTTAATGCAACACGCACTTCACTGTGCAACTCAGCCTGGCTGCTTGTGCTTAACCTCTCCTTGGCCCCTTTGCACAAAACTGTAGTAAAGCTCTTTACCTTCTGTCGCACTCATGAGTAGTCCTGAAAACCCAACTGCATGTGGCACAAGAACAGACAGGACCAGGCTTTTTCTTGTTTTGTCAGGATGTCCAGGCAAAAAGGCCCAAGACAGACATGCTGTGTAAACGGCTATGTTGTGCCACATTGACTGTATGATGCTGTGCTGCTGCTGCTGGCACAAAAACACAGAGATCAGAAAAGCCAAAAGCTTATTTTCACAATGACTTTATAATGTAAACGTTCTATTATTTGATGGTATGTTTCTATCAGTTTCTAATGGACTTAATAGATCAGAAATATGGTCAAACGGATTTTATGTTATCCCTGCTGTTCTGTTTGGGTTGCTGGAGATCACCTAGTCTGTAGCATGAAACCTAACATTATTTTCTGTCTACTGTTTTATGTAATTGCATTATTTTTGCTAATTTTGTGTTGGAAAAGTTTGCGCTACTAGTAATGCAACTACCCAATATTATTTTACCTGTGAAGTAAGAGATAGTAAGGTAACAATGAGTTTACCTTATGAAAGGTCATATATTATTATTGATTTATTATGATTATGATGATGAATATTATTATTATTATTATTATTATTATTATTATTATTATTAGTAGTAGTAGTAGTAGTAGTAGTAGTAGTAGCTAATAAAACAAACAAAAAAATATAAAAAATGATTTAATTCATATTCTAATAACATGTGACAAAGAAACAGATCTCGAATTATGTTTATGCTTATTATTACCAGCATTATACAAGAAGCCGGTAAATACCTGGAGAGAATGTTAATGAGACAGAGGATTAATGAGACTGGTTCAGCATTCTGCAGGACAAAGATTTATTATTACTGTTATTTATTTATACTGTCTTAAGCTACAGTGGTGTGCTTTTTCAGGTAAAATCTGCGGTGTGAATTTGAATTGTCAGGTGGCTTCTCCTGAGGCTCCTCTTTATCAGCCAGAGCTGTGGATGACAAAATGGTGAATACATTCCCAGTACAAACCTGATTTAATCTGTAACCCTATCAGCCAAAGAAATGACATATTTATATTTAGTGGCATGGTCTCACAGGCAGCAGAGCCACCATGCTTTTTTACTACAAGGTTAACTGAGGCTAACCTCCCTGCCCCTGCATACTATTGCTCTGCCCATAAAGAATCTCTGATCAAATTGCTTTATTCACTGTACAGGCAGAGATGACCATAAAAAGTCATGTAGCTGTTCTGCAGTTTCATTGACACAACACCATATGCCACTATGCATTACATTTTAACTGCACTGTTCTGAATAATCCCATACATTTCCTAATTAAAGTAAATATATGAACAAACCTTAGCATGATGGTGGGTAGTGGGAAATGTTAGGTTATGATGCCTAAATATTGCTCAATTTAACAATACCAAAGCTGTCATGTGTGCCAAGAGAAAAAGCTGCATGCTATCAGTGGGCCTGCTCTAGTGTTCAGTTTCAAAGAAGAGCCTGCAGGGAAAGCTTCTAATATTGTCTCAGATTCCATGTTTTTCACAGAACTACTGATGCGTGAGAGTCAGGCAGGGAGAAAAAAAATGAAAACATCAAATGCATTTTTGAACCACACGATTGTTAGACCACAACTAAATGATTCCACCTGAAACCAAACTGGTTTGCAAGCATTTTATCTCTTAACTCGTAAATGATTCTTCTAAAATTACACAGATTAATGCTGACAAACCATAAAAAACAAATGGACTCTTCTCCCTCCATCCTTTAGTAATCTGAGGACTTATTTTAAAATATATTTTGTTTTAAAATATATTTTGTTATTTATTTTGTTACTAATTTTATTATTGATTTAAATCATATTATTTACTTAATTTTACTATTACTTTAATATACTTTTAAGTACCGGTATTTATTCAATTAACATCTAGGCCACTCATGGAGTATGGGTCCCATTTTGAGTCTTGGCTCTCCCAAGGTTTCTTTCTTCTGCTCTTAGGGAGTTTTTACTTTCCACTGTCACCATAGGCTTTTTACGATAATATAATATTGTAAAGCTGCTTTGAAACAATGCTCCATCGTAAAAAGCGCTATATAAATACATTTGAATTTATTTGAAATTGAAATATCTGTATCATGTAGTCTAGTGTTTTGAACTCACAATCAATCACTTGCAGTATTTTCTAACTAGCTAAGTTTGGGTGAGCAGTTCAGTTATGTAAACAGCTGTGGGGTCAGTAAAGAGCAACATGCCATGGGTCTGTCCATGGAACTCACTTATCTAAAAGAAAACTACTTAATTAGCTCATTAGACCAGTTGAGTAAATCATTATATGCCAGAGTGATCGGTCACTGGGACAACAAGAATATGTCCATGGACTTCAGGTAAGTGAATTTATTTTTGTGGCTTACAAAATAAATACAATACACAAAAAATACCCTCACATTACATTTATGCATGTAACATGCACTGCTATTTCTGAGGTAATGCCCTTGCTAAAGTGCCAAACAAAAGCAGCATGACAGCTCAATACTTAAACTTACAACCTAAATCAGGACTGAAACATCATTAGTAGCCCACTGAACCACCACTGTCCAAATGTTTATATGGGGCAGTGGCATGTCCTGAACTCTGCTTGTGCTATATGTACTTTCACCTATTCACCAGGCACTTTTATTGAAAGATTACAAACGAAGTGATTAAAGGGTCTTGTTTAATGGCTTTACAGTGGCTTCAAGGTGCTGAAACTGGTGTGTTTTTGTGCTACAGGATGAAACTTCTATTAATATATTTAATTAATAATTTAATAAAGCATATTTTGGGCCTCAATTACATTACAGTGTATGAAATCAGTTTAGCTGTGGTTGCCCTCAGAACCACCTACAGCTCTTTAAGTGCCAAGCCTAAATGCACATAACTCTGTATAGCTTGCACTGAGGTTATAAATGCAAGTCTAACTGCTATTAAAATGATCTACAGTGACAATCCTGTTTCTACTAACATGTAATTGATACGTTATTGCAGTTATTTGATATTGTCAAGTCAAAATAATAGAGGTCCAACCTTTTCATTTCTTTTTCTACCATAGTTGTCTGCATTTGGAATTTAATTCTGACACGAATGTGTTTCTATTTCATATTTCATATAATCATCTGCATTGTATTGGTGATAACAATAAAATAATATTTGTCCATTCCAGGATACATTGCATTAAATGAACACCCTCCCAAAAATGTTCATCCACCCAAAAACTGTTTTAATTGTGTGTTTTGTGTAATATTCTTGTTGCATCATCCACATTCTACTAAGCTGAATGAATTGGACTGCTACTATATTAATGTTGCGTGAAATATCTTGATACAGTTTTGAATTCACTGTGATAAATGGTCTCAGGATGTCTTAATCTACTAAATGGTCTCAATATGTCTCAAAATAACCCAAGCATAGCATTGTGGAATCCAGCCAAAAACTTCTTGTTTGACCACTAATCATTGTTTCGGAAAGCAGTGTTTTTGTGGCACATATCAATTGGTACAATTTTTGAACAAGCAAATATTTTGACAACTTCTGTAGATCTTTCTTTTCTTCCTTCAGTAGTTTCCAGCTTCTTGTATATCTTTAATTCTGCTAAGGTTCTCTCAAATTTGATTTGATTTGGGAATGTTTTTCTCTGAAGAGAGGATGTGGACAAGCTGAATATCGCATCTCTAGGGTTTGCCATTAACAGAAACACACTTCCTTAATTTAAAGAAAGAAAAAATGAATAAGGAATGTCTAAAGGCACGTGATCAGTACACATTTCTCCAAATTATATACTTAAGTTCAAGATCAATTGAGTTTTACAATGCTCTTTACAACAGACATCTCAATGCCTCTTGGGGCTCCATGGTGGTACAAGTATTTGCACAAACCACCTTAAGATTTAACCTTAATTATGACAATTAAGATTTAATTGTTTCTTAGAGGAAATAACTTAAGGGAGTTGCACAGTATGCCTTAAAATATTTCTTAAGGATGTGTTAATGGATTTTTGTTTACCTGCGCTAGTGCTGTTGAGACTTATCATGTTCTTTAACAGCAGATCATTTCACAACGCAAAACAGGGAAGAAAAAAGCACAGATTTCAAACTGGCCAGATGACAAAAAGATTATACTACTAGAAGAAGTTGATAAAAGAAAGAATGTATTAAAAAGCAAATTCAATGAGTAAGAGAAATAGGAGGGGGCATAGAAGAAGAAGCATTGTTGTTGTGAGGTCTGTACTCTAGCTGATGTAGCTAAGCAGTTTGCTTCATTAAAAGTGGTTTCAAATACATTTAAATATCAAGTGTCCTGGATAATATTTCTCTCGCTACCTTTTCACCTCCTGAATGAACCCATAGTCTGAGAGCTGGTAAGACTTAAAAGTTTAGTTTCACAATTAATTGCAATGCAGCAGGTCACACAGCTATGGAAAGTAGAGCGATCCAACTCTAGATGCTGTGACAAATTACAGACTGCTGGTCAAATCTCTAATTTAAAATGAGCTGCTCATCATTCCAGTGGGTTCTCCTGGTCATGAAACACTCTTATCGGCATGCGCTCAGTTATCTCTGCCATGGTGAGGCTACGGTGTGTTTAGAGGTATCTTAAGTTATTCTCCTTAATATGGTTGCTAAGGTATTTTGTGTAACAGTTTAATGAACTTAAGTGTTTCCTTAGATCAGCTTAAGGTAAATATCTTAAGTGAGCATTTTAAGGAAATCTTAAGGAGACACTTACGGTGTTTTGTGCAACTGGCCTTATTTTAAGGTAACCTTAACTTGTTTTTAAGGTAAATATCAACTTAAGGTGCTTTGTACAACTGGGCCCTGATCCTTTGTGGTAACGCGTAACAGGTGTGTCTGAAAGTAGAAATAGATTATGTCTTAAAGCAGCTTTACAATAGCCAGACCCAAAATGAACATAACCGGGGCAGCTTATGGCAAGTAAAAACTCCCAAGAAGGAGACCAATAAAGACGAAATTTTAAGAGGAACCGGATTGAAATGTGGAACCCATTCTCATCCAGATACCAGACACCAGACACAAGATGAATTAATAAACAGCGGTAAGTCTAAACAAAGTTATTGAAAGCAGAAATTGTTGTGGAACTATGTAAAGGTACGGTAAGTGCAGACAAAAGAGGTGACAGCAGGATCTTCTTCAGCATCAGTTTGGGATCAGTCATACATGTGCAAATTAGATTTAAAAATATTAGGGTTGATGAAAGTAAAGCAAACCTTTAGATTTACGTGGTGATGGCAGGCAAGCAGAGAGACCAACATTTCTAGGTATTGCTGCTAAATACCCCAGTGTTACTACTGTACTGAAAATAATCCACCAAACAAAAATGTCTTTATAGCTACAAGGTGGAGGACTAAGGTGGATGTGTCTGACAGAGTGCACAGTGAGTAAACACAGTGCTTGAGAAGTCCAGCAGCATTGCTGTGTCTGATCCACTCATAACAGCACAACTCATACACATTACTACCATATCAGTGTCACTGCAGTACTGAGAATGATTCATCACCCAAATAGTACCTGATCTGTGGTGGTCCTGACCATTAGAGAACAGAGTAAAGTGGACTAAAAATGTATGTAGAGAAACAATGGGATATACCTGTATTATTATACGTATAATTAGGAAGAGTTCTCATACAATCATATTAGTACTGAGATTTTTGATGATCTTTCATTGGTAGATCTGGAAGTACTGTTGGCGAGTATTCTCAGTGTACTACTTACTATAACTTTATTATAACACCATGTTCTTGAATTATCCTACTAATTTTTAAGGAGTAAAGTTTTCATATTTACTGGTAAAAAATGAAGACTTTCCTTGCCAGTGTTTCAAAATTCATTGTTTATACCAAGAGTGCATTCCTTAAAAATGCTTGGTCTATTTCAGAAACCAATTTTCTGAAATGTTCCCACAGGAACACAGACAATAGCTGTCACTAGATTAGTCATCATATTACACCAGGCAAGTGCGACTCAGAGCAAACGCCTCAGATCTCTATTAGCTCGGTAAAATCTTCTCCTGTGTGTAATTGCAATGTTCCACTTCAAAGAGTCCAACAGGAGAGATGGTGTAGGGGTGAGATATCCTAAAAATACCAATTAAAGTGGCTGAGGGAAATATGACCCTCACTTCACAGGGTCACATCTCCATTCCCAAGACAGAGTGTATTGAAAATCTTATTCTTACCTTTCAGCCATGGTTCAGAGCTTCTAAATCAACACCACCACTACATCCCTTAAATTAAATATCTCCTGCTTAATTGATTCTAAAGTCGTAACACATTTTCTCTTGATATATTCACATAAGGCAATCCATAGCAACATTAATTTTGGTAATACCGCTCATTATCAATTTGTGTGTGTATTTATACTGTAAAGTCACCATGTTTACATATCCCTTACGTTAAATATGCTGGTGCTTGAAAGTTAATGAACCAAAAACATAATCAGATTTTCAAACAAGTCATACAATTATGTATAGAGAACACTCTTTAGTAAGTGACACAAAATGATTGGCCAGTCATTTATTAAGCAAACCTCTTCCGTATAACATTATCTGCAAGTGGAAAAAGTACATGTATATGATTATCAGGATTATCTAGGATTATCAGGTAATTTAAAGATTAAATTGTACACAGGTGTTTACAATCAATGGGATGACAATAAGTTGTGACTGGAGGCACTCACGTACAATAGTAAAAACAGAGATTAAAAATCTACATCAAAATCTGATTTTCACAACCCAAATGTAACAAACAAAATTTCTGACGGTCTCAGAGAAAGAGATGTTGATGTTCATCGGGTTGGATTTCACATTCAGAAAGGAAACGGTTATGAAGCAGAATTATCCACAACCAGGATAACACTAATCAACAATTAGGTGCATGGCAGAGAAAAAAGAAAAAGTCACTGTTCTCAAATAGTAAATTGCTGCATATCTGCATATGGCTATTTACTGCATTGACAAGCCAAAGGGCTACTGGAAAAATGTTTTATGGACAGATTAGATCAAAACTGAACCTTTAGAACATCAAGATAACCTTACCCCATCTATGAAACATGGTGGTGGGAGTACATCTTGGCCAGGATGGATTGCCATGGATTCCAAATTATATTGGTCAGTCCTAAATTAAAAGTCTAGAATATCTGGTAATGAACTGAGGAGAGTGTGGGCCATGCAGCAAGACAACAACCCTCACACACAAGCAATTAAAGAATGGTTAAAGCAGAGATAAGTTAATTGTTTTATAATGGCCTAGTCAAAGTTATTGATAATACAAAAGAAATGCTGTGATGGGACCTGAATGAGTTCAAACCTATGTGCAGAAATGATCAATCGAAAATATTAATTGGAGTTATTGCTGTACAAGAATTAATATTGTGATTACAAATTTAATTTAAACACATCCGCTGTTGAACCAGGGCCATGTGTCACTCTGCAATATCAGGACATGCAGGTCTACATAATGTAACTTTGGAGTAGTGTATAATAAGAACATTAAGTGAGAAAACTAATAAGTACATTATAATAATCTGCTTCCAATACAATATTAACAATATGAATATGTTAATATGCTTCCAAACGTGTTATAAAAATGGTAACATTGTAAAAACCGGGGGTCAAACACAGACAGGAAAAGGAAATAGTTCCTCTCATTGGTACATTTGTCACAGTAGCTGGGTGTTGTTGTTCTCGGGGTTGGTGGCCTGATTTCCATTTGGAGATCAGTCATTATTTTCCCATGCTGCCTAGTAACTGTCAGATGTGGAGAGTGATTTATGTAAATCATTTGGCAGGGAGTTGTGGCTCAGATTCTATGTATTGCGCAAATGACCAGCACAACCAGTGGAGTAAGGTGGGTCTGAGTCTATTTTCCTGAATCGTGTATATGTGACTTCTCTCATATGCATACTACTACCATAATCTACAATACATACTTTACTGTTCTTCTTAAACATTTTATTACAAAAATTGCTGATTGTTGAAAATAGATTAAAAATACCCTTTAACAGAATATTACATAGAATATTCAGATTATAAAATAGATTAGTCAAATCTATTGAATCAAATTTTCCAATCCCAAAACTCTCAATTTACTACTGTCATTAATTGGACTGTCATTACTGAGATTATTAGATAATTACAATTTTTTTAAATTCACTCTCACTGATCAAAATATAATTCACCCAGATAGAAATATCTGATTGCTGCACAACTCTGCATAGAATTAAGTCCCAGGCGATATTTAAATAATTACAGGTGTGGTCTGATTAGACACTAGGTCAGCGTTTAAATCTGGTGGAGACATTCCTGGGAAACCCTTGCGCTGTTTGGGCAAGCATTGTCCTGATGAAAAATGCCAGCTGGAAGCCCTGCCATGAGAGGCAACACATGTTGAAAGACTATGCGGTCCCAGTCATTAGCAGTCCAGGTTTCTTATTCACGACACCACTGCAAACAAAGGTGATGGTGCATACAGAGTTTTGCAACAATCTAACATTTCTATCTGGGTGCGTTGGTAATTTTCTTCCAATGACTGCATCATTTTACATGTGAAAACAAAAATATACATTTCTCAAAATAACAATCAGCACCGACACTTTAAAAATAGAACATATAGGTAAATCCATTGTTGACAGCTGGGTTTGAATCAGTGCAGCACATTTCTTTGTACATTAGAACTGCTTTATCTCTCCAGCTAAACACAAATGTGTAAAGATATTGTAGGTATAATTCAATCTTCTGAGTAACACAGTGTAATAATTTTAGTAGTTACCTCTCAAATATGGTATAATATTCTGATGGGAAAATTGCTTTACAAAAAGCGTAATGGGGCTATAAAGCAGATACTTCCTTTATCATTGACATAGAATGATAATCATATTATAAATAGTGCATCACAAAGCTCTTGTGACTAATACAATTCATATTATTTTGGAATTCCAACATTAAATATGGTGCAAATGGTTTCATAGCCACGTGTGCCAAAGGGAAATGTAAAGGTGCTGCCTTTAAAACTATCAGTTTTAATAGCAGGATTCTGGAGTTTCCCGCTGGCGCACTTTAATTAGTCTGAATACATTAGGCTCCTGTTTGGAGCTCTACCTGCCAGGATTGATCACTGGACTGGGACTACATGAGAGCCATTTGCATTCACGCTCATGGGTCACACCACACGCACACACTGCAGAAATTTCCCTTAGTGTGACTCTTCCCTTTTGGTTACTCATCCATTAATGTTTTTTACATATTCCATGTAAGTTTAAGAAAAACATGTTTCTACTAAGTAGGTGCAAAAAAGACGTGTACAGCAAGCAACATGTGGAAGTGATACATTTATTCTCTCAAAGCTGCACTATGCCAGGAAACTTTAACTGGAAAGTATGTTCATCTGTTGTTGTTTTTAACAAGCATCAATGAAACTACGTGTGCTGCCAAGTCAACACTGCAGTAGCTAAGGATAAAACAGCAAGCAGTACTAAGGCACACAATCCGGCGTTGACCTCAAACGGATGCTTTCTGGTCAGATCGGAAGGGAATTATTAAGGATAAGTTATTTTCTTTTTGACTGGATGCAGCTGCAACTCATGTTGGCAAAAGCAAATGGTGGCTTGACTGATGACTGTGGTCTACAACAGAGTCTGTCTTTCTTTAAAATAATGATAGATATGATGTTTTGGTCATATCAGTCATCATTATAGCAGCACTGGTCAACAGTGTGAATTAAACGTATTCCTTGATCCTCGATTAAGATTTATTTTTGATCTCATGATTGAAATGTATACTATAAAGGTCAAGTCAAATCAAAATTTCTTTATATAGTGATTTTTATAATGGAGCATTTTCTCAAAACAACTTTACAATTTTATATTATTCTGTGTTGTATGTAAAACATTTAATGGATTTTTAAAATATTATTTGTGCCACTGTGCAGTCTGATCATCAATCCATAAAATTAGCTTACTTGCACAATATTTATTACAATAAGCCAACAAAAATTTTGGTTTGGTTAATGTGTGAACAGATGCTGTTACATTACCTGAAAATACAGGATGACTGGAGGTGGATGATTTAAAACATTAGCACATAAAAGTGAAACTTGTAGTTTAACAGTAATCAATTAAGAAAATGAAAAGGAGCAAGTGTGACAGGTTAAAAATGTTTACAACTGACTGTCATTTTAATTAAATGAACTACAGTCTAAGTTGAATTTTATTTACAGGTATATAGACATTGTTGAAAAGTGGCTTCACAAAAAAGTCAGAGGTTGGGATCAAACCATCTCACTGGAGTTGAATAGCGGATGGAGTTAAGCACTGTGCTACCAGTTATTGTGAATCTACTTACATAATCCAACTTCTAAATCTTATAAGTTACATTTTATGTATGGTGTATACTTATACTTTTATACTGTATTTTGTATACTATACTATACTGCACGGTGAGATCTGTTTAAATATTTGAAGCTTGTATTTATGTAAAAAGTGAATTTGTCAATTTTCTCCACAACTAAATAAATAAATAGATACATAAACAAATGCCTGCAAATAAAGCTTAAAATATGAATGAATGTGTAAGATTCTGATAATAAGATATGAATGAGATAATTTTATAATTTGCTTACAGATTAGCTGTTTTATATTATTATTATTATTATTATTATGGTTGCTATTATTTTATATTGATTTATTTATTGACATTATATCCACATTTTTCCTGGTAAGAGACTCTGGCATTATAAGTATAATTTGGCATTACTGCTGTGCCAGTCAGCAGGACATCACATGTCCACACATTGAGGAACAAAATAGAGTTTCCATATTAATGTTGGGTTTTCAAATTAGTTTCATTTTAATTTAGTTTTCTACTTTTGCATGCTGGATGCTCAGATTCAAAGAAAAATTCATGTTTCTAGTGTAGTTGCATAGTTTTGATCAAAGCAGGAGGGACATATGACATCAGTCATGCGAGTGCAGACTCACACATACCACGAATGCATTATGCTGAAGCATATTTAGACATGAGTCAACCACTTATTCATATTTATAGTGTGTGCTTAGAAAGAAAATTGAGTACCAGCGGAGCTGATTCATTTTTGGATTAAGCATGATTAAATATAGTATGTTTTCATAGAAAGAAACACAAATCTTTTTGATGTCATATGAAGATATAATAAAACACACATGGTGTTATAATCTACAGAAATTACCTGTTTTGCCAGTTAAAGCAATGCAAAATCATTTTAATATTGAGACTGTTCACAACACAAGGTCCACTGGATGTTTATCAAAA
>JAUZST010012072.1:0-11609 GCA_034779995.1 Parotocinclus haroldoi
AAGAATACTGCATGTTGTATCACAGATGCCACTGAAAGGAAAAATAAAACGCTACCATCGAAACAGTATCCTTAATGCCACGGTGTCTGAAGCCTGCATTGTTTTTTCTTTATGGAAATTTGCAATAACATTGCGTATTATTGCATAAGACCTATGCCATTAAAGTGAACTGCTATTGATCAGGTGGAGGTTAAACGGCACATCTCAGTGATCTCAGTGTTTTGAGTGTGGCATGATTTTTTTTAAACCACACAGGCTGGTTTGAGTGTTTCTCTAACTGCTGGTCTGGTATTTTTAATGTTGAGAAGCTTGAGACTTGTAGGCTTCAAAAGCAGAAGACCACGTCAGGTTTTACATCTGTCAGCCAAGAACAGAAAGCCTGAGGCCACCATGTGCCGAGGCTAACCAAATCGGGACGTTTGAAGACTGGAAATATGTTCTCCGGTCTGATGAATCTTAGGTTCTGCTGAGGCATACATATGGTAGGGTCAGAAATTGGCTCCAACAGGATGAAACCATAGACCTAGCCTGACCTATGTCAAAACTAGAGCCTGCTGCTGCTGCTGTTGGTTCACTTTAATTACAATCAATAATCCCTTGACTATGACTATGTCCTACTTGAGTATTGTTGCACACCGTGTGCATCCTTTAACTACTTCTAGCATGATAATGACAGGTTTCGTGAACATTGCATTAATGAGTAAAATGTTTTTAGTGGAAATACCAAAAGCTGTGGACTGTTTACTGAAACAATCAGGTTTAAAATCATGATCAGAATCAGGACAGAATTTTTCATCTTGGTTTCCTGTAGACTCATGGTCTGCCTTCACCTGCAGTGCTGACTAGCTGGAAATCTACAGTAGAGCGTAGAGCTGTGGATATGATCCAACACATCTACGAGCCCAGTAACAGGTGACCTGTGTTTGCATGTGCTAGATTATTTTTTTTCTAGCTCGTTGTAAAATGTACTGTATTACAATTAAGACAAATAATATATATTTTAGAGTATTCCATACAAGGGGTAAAACAAGTTAATAAGTAAGCGAATGGATTTTCTTTTGCATTCAGGCAAAGTCTACAGCTGTGTGTGGGTCCTATCCTCCACACACTTCTCACCAACATGGAAAACAAAGTTGAGGGCAATGCACCTGATACGGACAGGTAAGCTCTGAAATAATTATCTGAAACAGTGCACTAGGGCAGCTTTCTGTCTGGGAGCCTGAATGGTCAGTTCAAATTGACTGTATTTGTCTTTGTTATAGACACTTGTAGACACACGTATATGCAGGGTTTCCTATAGCGTTTCTATCTAGCTTTGTAAACGGTGTTTGGAATCATTTATTCGAATTTGCACTCCATTCGAGAATTAATTCACTCGACTCGTCACTCCACCCATTGTGCAAGTTCCTCAAAACCTCCAAACAGCACACAGATCACATGATAATTATCAATGTCATCGAATTTTAAATATTTAAATATCCCCCAGAGTATAAACATAGTGGTTTTCCTATGCTTTAAATAAAAAAGAGAAAATTGCAGGTGCTAGGTCTATGCACACACATGGCATATGCACACTATGCAACATTTAACTGCTTTGTTTATCTTTATAGAGTAAATAAGGTTACAAACTGTTTCCCTGTGTTGACACCCCTCCCCCACCACAGTTGATCGCAAGTACACTCCCCCTCAACAACCCCACCCCACAAAAACCCCTGATATGCGTACCTATTTATTGATGCAGTTTAAATAGATGACAGATAAATACTAAATTGAGGAGAAATATAACAACTATATTACAGTTTGGATGCATGAGAGTCAAGCGCATAAAAAAAACCTCTGGCGTGGCAACTCCTAGTGGGAGCAATCAAAAAAAAAGGGTTACTCTAAAGAGTAAATCATTCCTCTTATGATCACTTATGGCAGGCCCACTAAAAGCGTGAAAAGTTAATTTTATTCTGGATTGCTGAGCAGAACTATGGGCCATTCCAGAATACACTAGAGGCACTACATTTCCCATAATGCCTCAGAAAGCTTCAGTTGGCTGATGCTTACAGTCAGAGCCAGTTGATTTATTTTTACATGAAGTAATGAACATATGTTTTGGTTCACCGCCTGTAAGCGCATAACCTCCCAAACATATCTATATATCAGGTCAGTAAAGCAAAGACTTTGATTAAACTGGCAAAGGCATAAGTTAATGAATGCAATGATTATACATTTCTTGGGTAATGCCCACTTTGGTGTTAAATTATTTAATCTACCTGCTCAACAGGCTTATTTTTAAGAACAGTTGTGCCCCTATGCCTGAGTGAGAAGCAGAGGGGGTATAGCAGTGCCCCTCTAAATTCTGCCTGCACCCCAATAAGACAAGTAGTCGATAAACAGCCCCCACAAATAGACCTGGTATTTTACTCATTAATTTGCTTTTACTAATTCATTATAATTTTTCCAAGGATTATATTTACACTGCGCACAAAAAATAGGGTATATTTATTTCATTTTGAAGTATTCTTTAATTTGTGAGCAGTGTAATTTGATGTGAGAGTCATAATGGAAATACAACTGGAACAAGTTGGATTTCATTCTTTTAATTGGCAGTATGTATATAGTCATTTTAAGTCTCCGGATGCACATTTATATAGCGTGTTGCTAAATGGGTTCGATTTCAGGACTACTTATGAACGTATCAAATGCACAGCTCGCAAAAATTAGGGGATATTTCATCTTGAACTTTCCTCCATTTTTGGCGATCTGTATATTTTACACACATTATAATGGCAATAAAATCAAACACACAAACAAACAGACACTTCTAAGATTTTCTCTGGAGTGTACATGTGGTATTTGTAAACTTACCACAAGGCAATCGCATTTACACCTTTAAACTGTTTCATAACAAATTAACTAATTCAAAAAGGAAGTGTACGTTGCAGTCTGAATTAGTGTTTTGAATGATCACTCTGCTTCAAGAAACCATCAGCAGGCTGCAGTAGGTTTTTCCTCTCACCTAATATCTTTCCTCCTTGTTGATATAAACTGTATGAATTGAGTGCTGGAACCCCCTAGTGTTTAGACCTGAAACAGGTCTTTATAAAAAATGTCTGTGTGATCCCAGGAAGCTGTTTCTGTACTCGGTACACGACACTACGCTGATGCCATGCTTAATGGCACTGGGTGTGTTTGATATGAAATGGCCACCATATGCTGCTGACCTCACACTCGAGCTGCACCAGCATCAGCACAACAAGAAACACTATGTCAAAGTCTCCTATATTGGTCAGGTAAGAGCCTTTATGTAGATCAGATTTCATAGCAGGCCTCTGTGCTCTAATATATTGCCTGCCCTACTGATCCGTATGTGTCTTTAAGGACCAGAAGATTTTGGGCTGTAGTGATGTCTACTGCCCTCTAGAAGAATTTATGCAGGCTATCTCCGTGTACGCCCTTCCTGAGGAGAGCTACCACACCCTCTGCAACCGCACTATAGACAAAGCTCACACTACCTCAGGCCTGTGAAAACACATGCAGGTCATCTTCTCAGGCTGAACACAGCCAGCTGTGCTAATGCATACTGTTTATGGTTTATTCATGTTTACACAGACTAGGAAGTAGACCCTTTTATTCAAATGTTGCTTTTATTTAGTTTTTGTTTTTGTCATTTTCCTCTCCTCTGGTTTAGGATAGTCGTGGTTATGAAACCTAATCATTTGCCAATGCTCACCGGTTTGCAGCACTTTGCCAGCTTCGGTGATAAGGCAGTTTAAGAAATGTGAATCATGTTTTAAGTCATCATGAGTAAAATAATGCAGTTGAACACAAGA
Organism: Parotocinclus haroldoi; assembly: GCA_034779995.1. Classification (NCBI taxonomy): domain Eukaryota; kingdom Metazoa; phylum Chordata; class Actinopteri; order Siluriformes; family Loricariidae; genus Parotocinclus; species Parotocinclus haroldoi. Next base: position 3,822 of record JAUZST010012072.1, read on the forward strand.
CTTGCTGATGTCAAGTGCAGCCACCACCGAGCTCTCACCACTCTCCAAAATGGTTAGTGACATTCAAAAAGGTAATCTGCAAGGTCTGACTCAGGGAACGCCCTGTATTTCATGAGCGTTAGGTGACACCCCACAGACTGGGCATTGAATGTATGCTTATGATCACTTGATACAATCCCCATTAGTTGGGGATAGCGTATTTTATTGTGAAAGTCAACTTTTTGTGCTTTCGCATTAGAGTTTTAGTTTGTGTGTTGTTGCTGTGTGTTGATGATGTTGTTTTCTTGTTATTTTAACAATTAATGATGTACAACCCATCACGGTGCTGGTGCTATAAATAAATTGCTGCAGAAACTATTAAAAAAATATTCTTTGCCATTTTTTAACAATTTAATTGTGCTCGGTATTGGGGGGGAAATAGTTTTCCAATATTTTCAGGTATTTAATTGATAATGTAGTTAATGACAGCATTTATGTCTGGCCATCTTCTTCTATTGTCTTCTATTGTCTTTTTTTGTGGAATTGTTCCGCTAAGGTTTGCTGACTGTGTTTTTATGCTGGTACCATGGCTGGTTTAGGCCTGTAGTAGACAGCTGACTCTTAATGTTTATTTTAATCCTCACATTTTTCACTGTATTTATTTTGCAGCTGGTGAAATAAGTAAGTAGTTGAGCTTTAACGGCAACTGATTTCTGACAGTTTGCGCCTCTCAACCACCTCCACACAGTCAGAATCATACAGCATAGACATTGTGACTGGTGGTGTCCGTATATTGTCTACTGTGCGTCACTTGCAGGCATGACTGGTTGTGTCTAAGGGTAGGGGAGGCTAGTCACCGAGACCCCTGCCAGGATTGCAGTAGACTGGTTGCCCAACCAGGGCGTGCTTACATCAGCGCCTGGAGCCCTAGCAAACCTGACCTGTAATATTGTGGTGGAGAATGTGAAAAAAAGGACAATATTAACATTTGAAATATCTGAAATGTAAACCAGTCATTTCAAATCAGATTTCTGGACACCAATGTTGTAGCATCTGAAAAGTGAAAAGGGAAAAAAGGCAAATGCTAGAGCTCTGGAGGATTTTTTTAATTAATTGTAATTTAACACTTAGTTGGCTTAAATATGGTTGGCTTTAAAGAACTGAATCTAGTAGTTAATATTAGAATCATTTAGCCTGCTTCAGGCTAAATGATTCTTTAGCTTAAGGTCAGCAATCAAGAAAAAATGTGGTCGGATTAGGGATTCCTTGTCCATTCTTGTTTTCAGCGCTATCTCTGAAACATTTACATATCATTTGCATGCAGATTTCTTGTGAAAATACCCTTTACATTTACATTACGGTATGTGACTTTGGTCATGTCCAGTAAATATCTTGTCCTACAGAACATAATGTAGTTGTTGAACTGTGCATACCTATGCATAACTGGTATGTAACAATCCACAATTGGACTGTAATGAACTAGCAGATAAGGTACTGGACCAAGGACTAAAAAGTCTAGCGTTCAAATCCCACATCTGCCAAGCTACCACTGGTCCTTGAGCATGACCACTGATTTAATCACTGACCACAATTGCTGGGATTGCAAGAATCCATCAATTGTAAGTTGTTTTGAATATAGTGGTATCTGCTAAATGACTAAATGCAAATGGTAAGCCAAATAAGAAAAGCATGTGCCAAACAGGACTCAACAAAGGTTGTTCTACACCATTAAACTTGGTTATTTAATTGAGTATCATTGACTCTTTGTTAAAATATATATGGTTATATGGATGTCTTTCTACTAGTGAATGGTATTATCCTGCAGATAAAGGTCGGACCTTGGTATTGTATAGCAGCGTGTGTACATATTGTTTGTGACAGTGTTGGTACAATATTACCGCCCTTATACAGACTAAATGAGCACTAAACAAAAGAAGAAAATGTTTTGGTTATGGTAAAAAAAAAGTCTGATGTTTACTAGATAGAGGGCACAGTGGTTTCTAAAACACTACATTTGTCCTCTGTTGGAAATAAGTAGTCTGTGTATATTATCTGGTGGTGGCTGGAGCAAGGCATCTAGTCAGGGGTGTGGTTTTGTAATCTAATCTGTAGATAATAAATGCATAACGAATGAATGCATAATGAGTCATGTACAAGCGGTTCTTACCCAGACTATGTTTCAGCAAATGGAGTAAAATGTAAAAGCTTTTAAGTAACTGTCAGTCATCTCACCAGTGATCTTAGCTGTAGTGAGTAGACGTCCAGTAGATCTTTTATGTGTATGACGAGCAGTAAATGGTGTTAGTAAGCATATGTCCCTGTCCTTATATAAATAAAACCAAAAATACCCATATATAAATGTAATAGATTTGTGTTTGTCTGCCCTGCTTTGAGCATTGACTACAGGACCTCAATGGGATTGAGATCTGGGGAGTTTCCTGGCTATGGCCCCCTAATTTCAATGTTTTGTTCACCGGACCACTTGGTTCTCACTTTTGCCTTGTGACATGGTGCTTCCATTATGCTGGAAAAAGCAGTGTTCATCTCCAAGTTGCTCCTGGATCGTTGGGAGAACTTGCTCTTGAAGGATGTTTTGATACCATTCCTTATTCATGGCAGCGTTCTTTTGAGCGAACCTTTTAGGGTGGGAAGAAACCCCACAACACATGAATGTCTCAGGATGCTTCACTGTTTGCATGAGACAGGACTCATTGCAGCACTTACCTTTTTTCCTTCAGACAATTTTTTTCCCAGTCTGAAGGGGAAACTTAATCAGAGAAAATAACTTTACCCCAGTCCTCTGCGCTTTCTTTTTTCTTTCTTCATTCTTTCTGCAGAATGTCAGTCTGTCCTTGATTTTTTTTTTTTCTTGGAGAGAAGTGGCTTCTTTGCTGCCGTTCTTGACACCAAGCCATCCTCCAAAAGCGTTCGTCTAACTGTGTTCAGATACACTCACACCTGCCATCTGCCATTCCTGAGCAAGCTCTGCACTGGTGGTGACCCGATCTCGTAGCTGACTGAGAGTTAGCATACTGAATAGTAAGCACAGTTTAGCTGTCAACCACTGGTATTATCACTCAGGTGAGTCATGTGCACAAGATCACTGCAGTGAGACAGCCTGTGTAAATTCCAGAACAGTTGGGAATTCATTTCTTCATTTTTTGACAACCAGGTGCACAAATGTGAAAGAAAAAGCAGTGTCAGAAGAACTGCATTTTTTGCATTGCAGCACCACATTTAAAAATGTTCTTACAGCCTCTTACAGATGCTATATGCTTTTTGAGTCCTCGCTTCCTTCTGAAATTCCTACTTGCACTGCAGATGCAACAGGAAATATGTTGCGCTGTCATGAAAAAAAAAACTTTCTCATTCCATAAATATGCTTGTGAGTGAGAGAGTGAGCACATGGAGGGAAGTACAGTATCTCACAAAAGTGAGTACACCCCTCTCATCACTGAAATATATACAGTAGAATCCGGTTAATTTGGACCAGCCACTTATTCGGACCAAATCCTAAAGTACTAAAACAATCCTATTATATATGTGTGATGTTATTCACTTATTTGGACCAAAATTCAGTTTAGTCTGACCAAAGAACACGAGAGCGAATAAGAAAAAGCAGCTACAAGTCGCCACTTAGAGCGGATGCAAAGCAGATCAGCGAGATATGGGAGGATTTTTGGGATCCCCATGAGAATTTATGCTTTTATCGAAGGTCAGGAAATCCAAAAAGTTGTGTTGACAAGAGCAAAACCAACGGGAGGTGAACACGCCCTCCACTTTCTTGATTTTGTTCAAGTGCAGTCTGTTAAAAGAACACGTCAGATCACACTGGATAAGTTCTATAAACGTTAACTGGAATTTAGTAAGAACTTGTTTTTTACAGTATTATGCTTCACATGCTGAGTATCTTTACATTGTGTTGTAGATCGTTTCGAAAAACTTGGTTGCAAATGTATTTTTCAATGAACAAAGTTTGTAAGCAACAGTAGTTCTTGTTTGTACGTGGACCTAGACCATAAAATGTTTTAATAGGACAGGTTTCACACATAACAGGCCTCGCCATGATCAAACAAAGAAGCTGAGTGCACATGCTCAGCATAATATCCAGAGGCTGCTTTTTTAATAGACATATGAGTGCTGACAGCATTGCTGCAGAGGTTAAAGGGTCAACCTGTCAGCAATCATACCAAATGCCAAACACTCTATCAAACTGGTCTGCATGGCTATCGCCTCAGAAGGAAACCTCTTCTAAAGATGATGCACAAGAAAGCCCATAAACAGTTTGCAAGCAGATTACTGGAATCCTGTCCTGTGGTCTGAAGAGACTAAGATGTTGGTTCAGATGGTGTCAAGCGTGTGTGATGGCAACCAATTGAAGAGTACAAAGACAAGTGTGTCTTTCCTACATTCCATCATTGTGGTATGTGGTATGAAAGGCTAGCGGTTAAGGTACTGGACTCTGGACCAGAAGGTCCAGGGTTCAAATCCCACCTCTGCCAAGCTGCCATAGTTGGGTCCTTGAGCAAAACCCTTAACCCACAATTGCTTAAAATGTAAGACCGTGTTAATTGTAAGTCGCTCTTTATAAGGGCGTCTGCTAAATGCTGGAAATGTAAACGTCTGGTTTTACACCCCCCTGTTATAGTATGCCTGCATGCTTCATAATAGTGTAATAACGTATGCACAGTATTACTATAAACAACATCAATTTATTGAACAATTCATTTCTAAAGTTGTATAAATCAATTACATTTTTATGCCTATAAGCTTGAAAATAACACAGGTCTACATCTATTGTGCTGACTATGTGTTCTTTTTGTATTTTAGTGTACTAAATTTCTTCACGATCAATCTTCCCGCCAAACACTGTCTACTCCTCTTGCACTAACGTAGCATTATTATTTAGATATGCTGAATATGCAAAAAGAGCATTAAATGTGCAGAGAGGCGAGCTGAATATACAAAGAATGCAACGCAATCTGTATAACTAATAGGAAGACTGCTTAACAGACAGTTTAAAACCGCTGACATCATCATTTTACGCCTATATAAGCCAAATGATAATTCAGTCGTTCAAGAGGCATAAAAGTTGGAGCAAATTCAAGTCTGCTAAATCTTAGTTTGTAGAATTTGTCATCCAGCACTTGAATGGTTCGTGGCCGGTGCTGGGATGAACCTGATATGAGGACCTTGATATATACTGTTACATTTGTGGTTGTTTCACAGCACCCAAAAGGACAACTATATTTCACATTGTACAACATGCTTATCACGCATGTTTTGGGGTTAAACTGGGTGACCAGGACAAACCTTGGACACCACATAAAGTGTGCAGGACAAGTGTTTAAGACAGTGGAATAAAGGTCAAAGGCTTTGGAAAGTTCCAATGGTGTGGCAAGAGCCTCAGAACCATGCCAACGACTGCTACTTCTGCATGGTAATCGTCACAGGCATGAACACAAAGACAAAATTCATCTAGTACCCAAATCTCTCCTCAGCTATAAGACTATACGTTTGATACTGTGACAAAGTACCCTGTACCTCTATTCAGTACTTTGAAAAGTCCGGACAGTTATGAATTCCCCAATTCCAATTTTGGAAAGTCTGAGATGATAGAAGTTATGCCAGAATGTGTCACTCATCTGAGTTGTGTGATGGTTAGTGACTTAGTTAGGACCACCAATGCTGATGCCAGCCCAAACCATGATTCCACCACCACTGAAGGAGTCGCTTTCTCGCACCAAACATGGATTCTCCCGGGTTTCTCGTTCACTTCAGATCAGGACACCATGATTGTCAGGCTGCAAACTGAAACGTGACTCATCAGAGCAGAGGACAGCTGAGCTCTCATCGTGAGATGAGCACCAATGATGATGCTCATCAGCCCACCTTCAGGCACCTACAGGTTCTACAGTGTCCAGCAGATAACCAGAATGCATGCTATTGATCATCGACGTGCAGTCAAAGACAAGGGAGCTGATTTCGTATGGTCTGAGCGCATATCCGTCATCCAGTGGCAGCAAGAAACTGTCCTCTAGCCTCTGTTGCATTGCTGCACCTGCTCCTTCTTCACGGAACGTTCAGATACTCCAGCACTTTCAGCCTTTTATATAGTGCATTCACACCAGTTAAATAAAAGTTCGTTTTGATCTCATTTGCCTTATAGAACAATTGTCTTTGACTTGTGGTTTGCTTTTTTTGATGTTCTTGTTTGATCATTTAAAAAAGATCAAACGCTTCTTTTTTTAATCACTTCATATTCATTTTGTAATATTCCCTCATTTTGGTGAGCAGTTTAATATTATGTAATAATATACAACTATTGCTCTCTTGGTCAGACAAAGACTTGAAAACAAATATATTACGTGCTATCACTACTTCCGGACTTCTTATTACCCTTGATCTTCTACTTTATAATCTTTAACGTGTATTGAGTTTTTTTTTAACTTCATTTTTGGAATCAGCAGATCAAGGAAAACTCCAGTTGTCTCTTGTGGTTCAACAGTTAGCAACACAGAAAGTTCAAAACTTTTGTTGTTTGTCACGGGTAACTAAAGATGGAATTGGCTGTTCTGATTTCCGGGGAGCAACAACGGACACCCAAAGAGATCACCAATTTCAAACAGCACCGCTGCATCTCTCGTCGCCAAATTTTAAGAAACCTGTAGTGTGGACGTCAAGCCGCACAGTGGAGGAAAGAATAATCTACTGTAAGAAATGACAGCCGCAATTAGGGAAAACGAGTGAAAGTTCTGAAGGATTCAACAAGGGAAGTGGCCAAAAACATCACAATGAACAAACACTACAATGAAACTAGCTCTTATCAAGATCGCTCCAGAAGAGGAAGCCCCCTGTTGCAAATGCAGACAAGCATATTAGAGTCATTAGCGTCAGAAATCAGCAGTTAACAGCACAACAGATTCGAAATAAAGAATTAAAATGCTTTGAGTAGCTCTATCAGCAAAATTATCTCGACAATAAACGGTTGATATGTATTACTTTATTGCCTCAAGACCTATTGCAAGTCTAAGAAGAATAAATGAACTAAAGAAAAATTCAGCGGAATGTGTCCCACATTTGGACTAAGGTCCGAGTCCACTAGAAAAAGTGCAACAAAAAGCAATCAAATACAGTCGTTTTTCATTACGACTTTTATGGTCCATAATACAGTATGACTCTAAAACCCATCGAGCATTTCTTGTGGTACTTGAAGGCAAAGGAATCCAATCAGTCAATAACATCACAAGGTGCCATTTGAAATATTTGTGAAGTATTGCTGTATCAATTCAATCCGCAACACTAAGTTCAGAATTCAATCTTCTCATGGTTGTCAATTTTACAGTTGATAAAAATACATTTCTAAAGGCTAAACAGTGCAAACAACTCACATTTTCTTGTACCATTCTTTAAAAAAAAAACCCTTTAACCAGTCTTTAATTGTGCCATGTTCGCAGTGTAATGCATATTTACGCCATTGCAGGTTTCCCTCGCCACCTCGCGGTTCACCTTTCGTGGACCTTTTCGCTGTTTCGCCGATTTTTGCCGAACTCGATCTGCACGGGCGAAGTACGTGTGGGTAAGGTTAGCGTGTACATATACATGTATTTGATGAACTTTTACATTTAAAAAAATCACAAAATGTATACAAATATATAAAAAATATGAATTCTAACAATAAAGGAATGTTAGAAATCATAAAATATTACGATTTACAGTAAATGCCGTATTGACTCAGCGGATGAATACTCACCAAAAACGAGAAGTAAGACTCGAGCATCGGCCGCCTGAGTCGCTACTTGCCGACGT
>JAUZST010012073.1:0-36542 GCA_034779995.1 Parotocinclus haroldoi
CTTCTCTCTCTCTTTCTCTCTCTCACTCTCTCTGTCTTTCTTTCTCTCTCTCTCTCTCTCTCTCCCTCTCTCTCTCTCCCTCTCTCTCTCTCTCTCTCGCAGGTCTGCTACATGACTATTTTGGAAACTATCATGTGGCGTTCTACCTGGCCGGGGTTCCTCCTATGGTCGGAGGCTTGGTCCTGTTCTCCGTACCGTTGGTGTTCAGGCGTGCTCAGAGGAAACACGTCGAGTCATGTGATCCCAGCACACACAGCATGCTGAAGAACTGCTCCAACGGAGACATGCTGCCTGGATACACAAGCACCGACACACACAGGTGAAGCGCGCTGAGGTAACGGTGTACACCGTGAAGCATCTCTGGCCTCTGCTTTACCCAAAACGTTTTTCTTTCTGTTCGAATTCCTTCTTTGTTTATTTATGTTGTTTGTCAGTAGGTGTAACTTGAATTTTTTTTGTCTCTTTCTTTTTTTTTTAATGTCTTAGGGATTTGCAATTCACTGCACCAGCATTGTCCATCGACAGTGTGTGAGTGTGTGTGAGTGCGAGTGAGTGCGAGTGTGTGAGTGCGAGTGTGTGAGTGCGAGTGTGTGAGTGCGAGTGTGTGAGTGCGAGTGCGAGTGAGTGTGCGAGTGAGTGTGCGAGTGAGTGTGCGAGTGAGTGCGTGAGCGTGTGTGTGTGTGTGTGTGTGTGTGTGTGTTCGCTCCTGGGATCAAATCATTCTGGATTCCTCAACTCCTTCCTGCTTGTGATTAAGTTTATGGAAGTCGTAGCTTCATCACTTCATCACCTCCTCATCCCTCGTTCCGTCCTCACAGAGGAATTCTGGGAATTTGGGATCCGTTCCTGGTTACAGAGGATCGTCTCCATCTCTGTGGAAAAAGGTTGAGTGATACACACGTGCAGAAGTTTAGACACGCGTGGGGAAGAAGAGCCGAACACACGAGAACTGGTCAGTAAGAAGAACTGCTGGAATCGGTTTTGTGACAAACAGACTAAAGGTTTGACTTTTTTTTTGATCAGGGACAGATTTCATCTCTCCCGTTCTGCTCTGTTCTCAGTCCTTTAATTTCTTTCCTAAATACACCGGCCTTTAAAATCTGTTGAAGCTGTTCCAAAACTCAACCTGTACAAACCGATTGCTTCTGTCCTGTAGGTTTTACTACACAGCAACCAAACTTCAACAAAAAAAAAGTGCTGATATTTTAACGAGCGAGGTCTAATCCTCAATTTAACGATGCCTTAATTCAGTTTTACGTACACTACAGTTTCAACAGTTAGCACCGTTTTTACATTTTTTTTTATTTAAAAAAAAAAAAAAAAAATCACATTTTTGAACCATTTCAATTATGTCGTTTTTTTTTGTTGTTTTTCTTTTGTTTTTGTTTTTTAATTAAATGCTTGTTTGTCGTTCACTTTCTTTGTTTTGGCCATTTTCTTATAAATTATATTTCATTCTTTTTGTTCCCTTTCCTTCTCTCAACTCTGTCAGGCTGTGTTTCGTCTCCTGTAAATCATTATTTTTTGATTCACTTTGCGTTCTTTTCCCTTCATCTCCTTAACTTTTACTTTTTTCCTACTTTTTCTTTCGCTTGTTTTTCTTTGCTTCGTTCTTCTCCATCCTTTCATTTTCTTTCCTTTCTCGCTCCTTTTCTTCTCTGTTTATTCTTAAATATTTCCCCGCCTTTTGTTTCGTTATCCATATTTCGCACCTTTTTTGGGTTTTTTTTTTTTGTTTTTCATTTTGGTCTTGCTTTGTCTGATTTCCCTTTCTTTCTTTTGTTGTCATTGTTTTAATGTTTTTTAAAATTTTATTCCGTTTTCAGTTAGCTCGTTATTTTTTTCTCTCTCCTCCCTGTCTTTCTTCCACCACATAACCGTAACGAGCAGCTATATTCACATGTTTAAAAAACACATTTACATGAAGTATCTGATTCGTTTTTTGATCATCATTATTATGATTATTAGTTTATTTATTCATTTGCTTACACCGCAAGAAAATCTTAGTAAGTCAAATAACCTTGAATAGAGGCAGGTTTTTTTATTATCGTCATTTTTCGGACTCGTTTTACGTGATTACAACAAAACCAGAAGGTTATTTATTTAAGAAATCATGATTTATAGGCAACAAATTCTCTACTACAGGCTTGTTTACTTCGTTATCTGATTAATGCGTCATTTCCGGTGTTTGGTTAAGAAAATTAATCACGTTATATCTTATTGGAAATATTAACGAAATGCTTCATATTCGTGGCTTTTTTTTTTTTTTTTAGTGCAAACTAGTCTCAGCTCGATGTGCAGTAAAAAGACGTTAGCACAGCGGCTGCTGTGTAGATCAGTTTCTGAGGGCCTGGGTTTGTATGAAGGTTGAGTAGAGCTACCTGGGACCCTGTTTAACCTGTGCCCAGTGAGCTCTGGGGTAGGGTCCAGACCCCTGACCAGGAGCAGCGTGGAGAAAACAGCATTGCTGTGCTTGATGTTGTTTTGGAGGAATCCTGTGCATCGTGTTGGAACAGGTGGACGTTAGAAAAACCTGTATACAATTTATCTTTTTTTTTCTTCTTTTTTTTAAATAGAGGATTTAATCTGGTATGGATTTTATTTGAGCTTAATTCTACGTAATCGTAACAGAAATCCTTGTCTTTGCTGTAGGACAGTTATTGTACGCCTTCACACTGAGACTAATTAGGTTATTTAGGTAAAATTTCAACCCTACACTTACTAATATTATTAATGGGGTATTAACATTAATAAAACACATCTGCCTTTATATTTAGGTCATGAATATTTCTAAACCGTTACAGAAGGTAATAAACGAGCAGAAATGCAGTGGTGTGCAAATGTTTTAGGCACGCAGTAAACACGGCGATCTGTAGCACTAATATGACTTTTACGGCAGGATCGAGACCCCCTGCAGCTCTGACCACGATGTATACAGTGCTGGGCAAAAGTCTTAGGCCGCCTTAGGCCATTAGCGATCACGTAATGCCCTAAAATAATAATTTCTCCGTCTCTTTTTTCGAATGCAACCAGCAAATAGAGGAAATTAGCTGGGCAACAGGGTGAACGAATGAACAAAGGATGGAGTTTGGAGGGACTTTGGAGTGTGCCGGCGAATCAGTGGATGAATGGGATGAGAAACTACTCGCTAAGGAAGAACAGAATAGGTTGCACCTAGGTTGTTTGGATTGCGGACTCTCTGACTAAGGAGAGTCAGCAGAACTTCTGGACTGGTCATCAGAAGGTTGAGTCTGAAACCCTGCTGCCACTGAGCTCGCATGCAAGTCCTTCTGGATGAGGGAATCTGCTAAAATGCTCTTCACTACATGGGTTGGAGTGGAATGGCTTTGTGATGCTCGTGTTGCTGTTGATCACGTTAGTCCGACTAAAGTTAGTGCCTCCCAATCTTTTAGACCAGGCTTTAACAAATGAAAAGCCCTACTGAAAAAAAAACGGACCAGCATGATGCTGGGCTTGGGGGTGACCAGCGTTTGTTGTGTTTTGAACACGTTTTTGCTGGGCATGCTGGTCTTTGCTGGTTCTTGGAAGGTTGTGACCAGTGCATGCTGGTGTTTTCCGGATATGCTGGTGACTAGCACATGCAGGTCGAACAACAAAACCAGCAAGATCGTACTGGGCAACCAGCTTTGTCAGCAGGGTTATGCTGGTCAACCAGCAAAACCAGCACCACACCAGCTTAAACCTTGCGTGGATCTGACGCTGGTCGGTGCTTGTTTTTTTTAGGAGGGAACGAACTGAAGTCATGTTACACAGCCTGCCCTCGTGCGTTACAATGCAAGATGAAAATGTCGTTTTAGTTTTAGACTGCTTTTGCCTTAACCCAGAACGATTCAAACCCTTAATCATCCTCACGTTTATGCCTTAGCACGGTTATACCTCAAAACGACAGCTCCTAGTCAACCTCAAGCCGCTCACCTCCTTCAGTCTGGTTAGGAAAGGTGCTGGTTTTAACACGGCAGACAGCGACATCTGCTGGACGGATTTATATTGCAAACGAGAACTAATTTCGATTCTTTCGCAATTATTACTCACCTATCATTGTTAGCTGTTTCTTACGTACTTTTGGAGGTTTTAGAGGTTAAGGAGAAGACTTAAAGCACCACTGTTTTTTTTTGTTGTTCTTCGTTTCACGCTATTGTATTACAGGATGGCCAGAACAGGTGTATGAACCTACAGGTAAATCCAGGTGTATCCACCTGTTCGCGCTTCCACGTATGACTAATCCAAAGCCTAGGTAAATCCCGAGCCATATAGGAAACCCAGCTAAGCCTTAACCACACCTCACAGCAAAAGCAATCAAACTAAATGTCAGTCCATGGAGTCATGGCGGGGCTCTTAAAGTGTTCCATCCTTTCCCTTTGTTTTTATTTTGCCTCTTTTTCACCTGTCGTCATGAATTAAAAGGACTAAAGTTAAGCTGCTAGTCGTGTCCATCCTTTACAATTCCCGCGGGTTCGTTTCGGAGCATTTATAGTAAATGTAATTGTTTGTTTTGTCTGTTATTGCACACTTTTTTTTTTCCTGTAAATGATTTGTTCATTATTTACACTTCATATTTCAATAAACAGTGCAGTTCTTACCAACACGTGTACTGTACCGACTGAGACACCAGAGGGCTGTTTCACACACCCAATGAAATCCAGCTGTAATGGTTTTTTTTAATGCGTTTTCAACACTGAAACACTAAAAACACACATTTAGCTAATCCCAATGAGCACTGTGCAACTTCGCACAAAAGTTATTTTGGTAAGCGGATTGTAAATTGAGATTCAGTTACAATATCATCGAAGGTTTTTGCTTGTTTCAGTTTGTGTCATGGAAGAGTTTAAACCGTGTTTGCCGATTTGATCTTTGTCTGGTTTGTCATAATGGGCAGAATTATATGTCATGTTATTTTATCCTTATCCAGGGTTACCGGCCATTTAAACCTCCAGATCAGATCCCAAAGATTATAAATAAAATGCTTCCCTGACTTGGTGTGTTTCTTTGCTCTAGCTGTACCACAAGCATGGTTTTGTCAACCTTCGATTGCATGAATTATTACTTGACCACGAAACAAAAGTTTCAGTTTTACGTGGTACTTATTTAATGGAAACCGTTGCTTTTTTTTAAAGGGTGGAAGTTGGTCAGTCGTCGCCATATGGTCACGGAAAGTACCATGAGACCAAACAAACGACTACAAAATCCCACGTAGGCTCGGTGATCGGTATAACCCAGCACTGAAAGAGGTTATTTCATTTGATTTCATTTGTATTTTGAACGTATGGTACGTAGTGACACACTCAGACCAGAATACCACGACCACAAAAATGCTGCCGAAAGTTCAAATAACATTACTACCCGTATTATATAACAGTACATACCAGTCTACCCGGCTATAATCTATAATATTATGGGAAGAAAATATGTCTGTACGAGATTATAATAAGAAACGTCAGATCGTTTCATTTCATTGCCTGAGCTGTCATTTCCAGTGATGTGATAATAATACATTTATAGGTATAAAATCGCAATCTTTACGTCTTTCCCCTTTATTAATGTAATCGTTTCGTAAACACCAGAATAGAATGATAGTCCTTTAGTCGGAATGCACACAGACCAGTTCTATCCTCGCATAGATTTGATTTATGGTAACCAAATTAATTTTAGCGTTTTACTAAAACTTGTAACAAAACATGTATTGGTGATGACGATTAAAAGTTGACTTGCCCTTACTTACAAATTTAGCCTAATCTATAATCTGTTGCCTAATTATGAATCATAGGGCTACCAAAATGTACGAACTATTCCCTCAGGTCATGAACTTTTTAGTGTCAATTTGCCGATGGAAAAAAAAAAGCACAAACAGGATTTCCTGCTCAGGGGGCCTCATCAAGTACTTTATCTTTACAAGTGAAATAAACATTTCCCTCAATCGCGCAACGAAGCTTGATTTTTTTTTTTTTGCTGCCTTGTAGTAAAACCGAATTAGAGCCGTTTTTGCACACATGGCAACCCTGCAATAGAGGGTTAAGTCAGTGGCCGTAAAGCAGAGGGGTTTTTGAAGAAGGTTTTTATGAGATTTGTTTTAGAGACCTTAATACGATCCAACACAAACAAAACGATTAAAAAAGTTATTTCTTTATTTTTATCCGGCTCGGCGTTAGACTGACCTTAAAGAGCAGCAAACTGTGTGTCATGTAAATAAAATTCATCCTGACCCAGTTTGTCCCAGTGGCATAGGGAAAGGCATTTAATGTGAATCAGAAAGGGATGTTTAGCAGTTAATGGAACACAGAATGGGGTCCAGTAGGAGGGCTTTTCGTTTAGGGGACGTTTAGGACATTATTCGAACACGAATTGCTAAAATTTTGTACAGCGCCGCATGTGTATGTGTAAGTTCATCCACTGATGGTGATGTCACCAAGTGTCCAGTCACAATCTGCTCACACACACACACACACACACTCAGGTAAGTCCACATGGAAACTCTGAAGTCTTTCAATGTCGGTGTGTGATTCAGAAATGTTAACACTCATCATGACTGGCTTTTTCGTTGCTCTTAATGCTTTCTTTTAACAGACTTTACAGAAAGCTGTGGTTTAGCTTCATGCTCTCACATGTCAGGAACGTGTGGGCTGAAAGCATTAGGAACCCAAAATTGCGCTGACAGTAATGACCAGATGGTACCATGTGTTACTCATTACAATCACCGAATTCATCTGAAAAGCATTTTAACCTCTGAAAAAGGACGTTACAAACATTCCCACTAGCCAATAAAAGGTTGTACAGTAGTTCCTAACGCATGTCTTTGGAATGTGAAAGGAATCCCACACAGACACAGGAATGGAGAACATGCAAACTACATAACGGCAGCGACCTGCCCAGGAATCAAACTCGATCGCTGGAGCCGAGCAACAAAAGAACTGCTGGTTTAAAATGGAAAACGTCTGTTCTCATTATAATGTGTTATTACAGTGTAATTATAACGTAATTATAAGGTGCGATGTTATTATATGCAATAATGTTGCTATTCGTTGTAATCTTATCCATTATATTATTGTTATAGGTTATAATGCTGTTACAGGTTCAAATATTATTTAAGGTTATAATATTTTTAAAAGTTATAATAAGTCAAATACATATATTAAATACCATTTATAATATTTTGAAAAGCTGTAATGCATTTTTTTTCCCTACGGTTTATAATTAATTTATAGAATATTTTATTTGGAGTTATAATATTTTTGCATTTTATAATACTGATTTAGATTATAATATTGTTATAATGCTGTTATAGGTTCAAATATTTGACTGAGGTTATAATATTTAAAAGTTATAATATTTTATCAAATAAATGATAAAATATAATAGGTTGGAATAAATTAAATAAATATTTTTAAAATAAATGTTTAATTATTTAAATATTACATTTTATATTTAATATTGGTTATAATAAATAAGAAGTTTTTTGAATACATATTTTGACAGTTTATAATATTGATTTGAGTTATAAGATTTGTATAATATTGGTTATAATAAATAATATAATTGGCTATAACAAATAAAATTGATATTTTTAAATAAATGTTTAATTATATAAATATTAAATGTAATATCTAATATTGGTTACAATAAATTAAATAGTTATTTTGACAGTTTATAATATTGATATTATATTTTAATATTATATTGATATATATATTTATAAGATATAGCATAATAGTTATAAAACATAAGATCAAAGCTAAAATAGTTTTACAGTATAATATTGGTTATAATAAACAATATAATATAATTGGCTATAATAAATCAAGTAAAACGTTTTTGAATACATTTTAAATTGTTTAAATGTAATATTTAATATTGGTTACAATAAATTAAATACATATTTTCCTTGGAGAAATCTGTTATTAAAAGTACAATTCTTTTTTTTTTTTAGGAATTTGAGCAAGTCCCCGAAATTAGCAAAGAGTCAAACCTAAAGATCTCATCACTAATCCCTTTTAAGTATCAGACTGGAGAAATCCAGATGTGAGGTAACTCTGGAGTCAACCCTATTGTCAGGACGTGATGTAAGACATGTCGTTGATAAAAGAGGGAAAGAACAGATTTACTTGACATTTCTCACGTATCTGGCAACGTAACGCCTTCCTGTGAGAGTTCCAAATGTTTTCTTGCGATGTGTTTGTCTTTCTGCGAAGTCCACAAAACGGAGCAAGATCCAGAGAACGACTCATAAGATTCATTTGCTGACGTGTGGCTGTAGAAACAGTGCGTACCGAACACTGGGGGTAAGACGTAAGGGCGTCTGCTAAATGACATAAATATAAACGTACAAATGCCTATAGTAAAAGTTACAACGTCATCGTTACCCCTCATGTTGCGTTTTGGTCAAGTCTGGCCAAACTTCGCTGGTCATCGTCATCGTGGTTTCTTTGGTATCTGGTCATCCGGCCGGCCATCCAGATACACAACATTAAAGAACTGGGCTTCTGTACCAGAACCAAGACACAGTCTCATGAAACGTCTAGTGATTCAGCATTTCTTGAAAATGTAACATCACCTCTCCGTATGTGGTAAGGGAAAGCGTGTGCACGTGCGCGTTCCCTCTAAAACTCATACAGGGTCGTGGAAAGTGTGCCAGAAGCGCCACGAGCATCGAATAAAAGGTTAGACCTACCCCTCTACGAAACTGTTTTTGCCATTATTCTAACACTAAACGCTTTTCAGTCCTGTTCTCACTTCTGAAAATTAGGGAACAAGTCACATGTTCATTGGGAGGTTCTGAGGATCATGGGAATTTTCCCCCATATGTTTGATATTGTAAGTCTGACTGATAAACTCAATCTCGACTTACTGCCCTGTAACCCGGAGATCATTTTATGCATGTGCTTATTCTGTGCCGAAAAGTCTGCTGCTCATCTAAAGAGTAAATTAGAATTTAATAAAGTAGAATTTAAACCAATGGCGTTCAATCTTTATTAAATCTTTATGAAATCATTCAACCAGATCGAAGTGTGTAATGTTAATACATCTGCATTCTCACTTGTTTTAGTGAATTTTGGTGTAAGATTTAATCGACGCACACGCACACACACGCGCGCGCACGCACACACACCGAGTTTGTCTTCCGATTATTGTAGGGACTTTCCATTGGCATGATATTACTGAAACTAATAAATACCACACCCACACCCAACTCTGACATTACCTTAATCTAAAGCAATTTTCACACACACTCTGTCACACACACACACACACACACTTCCGTGAAAAACATTTCACACATCTGACTAACACCATGCTCTCCGGTTGATATCTTGCTGATCCGTATCTTACTCTGATAATAAAGAGTACCAAGTAAATCACTCGGACCCATGTTGACCCATTTTCAGCAGCAATAACAGTAATCGTTATAAATTAAGCCGCGTCTCTTTGTGCTTTCACAGTCCCGTCAGGTTACGTTTAAGGTCAGACGGAGTTGGAAAAAACAACCTGATCCGTTTGTTCTTTATTAGAAGAACGCAACGTTTTTCGTCAGTCAGGTTCTAAATGTTATCGCGAGTCCGCTTTTTTTTTTTTTGGGTTGCAAATGTTTTGGTTCAGATACCGCGAGGTAAAACTCTTTTCCCACGTTTGCTGGCTGAGACGGGATCACTCCAAACTAAACACCCTGAGCAGAGCACTTCCCGTCACACAGGAACGGAGAGCACTGCTCAGTTTTACCACTGTCACTGCATGGATTGATTATCGACCTCTTTACCCTTCTCAGTCTCTCTCTCTCTCTCTCACACACACACACACACACACACACACACCTAGACCGAGGCCCAAATATGCACAAGCATCCCATCACAATTGAAAAGGCTTCAGACCCTCACAACCCAGACCAGGATAAACAAACAGAGTCGGCACCCTGAGTTCACCAGTAGAGTGAATACTTTTACTTTTCCCTTTCAGTCCATTACACACTAAATTCCATGGAGTTTTTTTTGGCTTTCGAGCAACGGTAAGAGGTAAGTGTAAGGGTCGCCGTGTCAGACGCCCGGTTATGATACAGTATAGACCATGTTACACTCAGCGGTTCATGAGACATGTAACTCGTGATGGATCTGTCTGGACTTTTTCCCCGTCGTAAAGCAGGGAGTTCCTGTAGTTTTCCCTCTCGGCAAAGTTTCTGGGACGACTTAACGACAAGTGCCGTGTAGTTTTATTTGTTTTATTTGTAACTGCGTAGGTTCGGGCCTGTATCACATGTCCTGAGCTGGTTCCCCTACCTCCTGGCCTCCGGTTAACCTGTAGCTTCTTGCGCTTGCAAATATAAACAGATCCCTGTTGCTAAACACCTCTGTAGCAATGTGATGTTTAGCAACCTGTGTATGAAAGACACCTCGGTGTTTCCCGCGTTTGGACAGTTTATCTACTATTTACCTCTAGAAGAGGTTTGAGATACATTTCGGAAGGACAAGAGGTCTCACCATAGCCCAGATCCGACTCTTATAATAACAACTGCCAGTCTGTTTTTTTCTTATGCATAATGTGTTGTATTTTACAGCGTATAATGTACAATGTAAAGCTTTATTTCTTTTATTTAGTTCAATCTGCTCAGAAAACAGCAAACAGGAGTAAAAGTTCAAAATGCGCTGCTCACAAAAACGAGAGGGAATTTCTTTTTTTTTTTTTTTTTTTCGCTAACCAGTATATTTAGCAAAGGACTAGCGGCGATGGTGGAAAAACAGCGGGGTAATTGCGGGGGAAATCAAAACAGGCGGATGAGCCAAAAATCCATCTCATTCAAAGAAAACGAAGACCGAAGAAACAACTTGGCCATTTCCTTTCCTCGTGTGCGAATGTTTTCTATTTTAAGGCCGACATTCCCTCGCAAGGCTTTCAAACGTTTGGCTCGAAAGAACGGCTCACTTCCAGTTGACAGGCTTACATCGTCTTTTAACTCTTAACAAACAATAACAAGAAAATGTTTGAGAACATAAAAAATATATATATTACACCTTACTGAATGATCCTTAAGAAAAGGGTTCAAAGTAAAATGACGGATAACTTGTTTTTAAAGTTTTTTTTTTTTGCCTAAAAGACACTTTGGTGATCCCCAGCTTCAGAAACAGCAGGTGGGCTGAAGTTACTTTGTAAAATGAACTACTCTTCAGGTACTTGGGGGTTTGAAACGCTTTATTGAAATTTCGTTCCTTCGTGTCCGTACAGCACAAACACAGCACTACAGTGTAAAAAAGTATAAAACATCAGCTGTCTCTTCATCACTTCATCATGTACATGCTGTGATAATAAAAAGACCTTTAAATGAGCAGTGCATAACTACTGCATAAGGGAGCATCAACACACACACACACACACACACACACACACACACAGCTGTGTAGAAAAATATATTACTTATGTATATATATATATATATAGTCATATCCAAAACTTTACCTCTGTCTCTAAAAATATATTTGAGCTGTAAAAATCATCAGTTACATGAAAATAAATACAGATAAATACATCAAATATGAACAGGGATACATTTCTTACATTGACTTAAAATGACTTCTTATTCCCTCACACGCTGTATTTCTGTCACAGCCTCACTCTTAAAATTTCAGTCTACACACACAAGTTTGTTTTTCTATCATTCTTATTTCGCTACTGCATCTAATTAAAGAGCTTTTCACACCAAGTCTGAGTTTCCTGGATGAAAAAATGGACGTCAATGGGCGTATTTTGAGAAAGAACACACCGAGCTGTTCGTCTGTTCTAGTTTTTAAAAATCAGGCCGACCAATCGGAGCTCTGTCGTCAGGCGGAACAGCTCGTCTGATCTGAATTTAAACAAAGTTTGACAGAGATTTGTTCTTCCTTTCTTGGGATGCGTTTAGGAAAATGTGCGCTGGCCCCTCGGGGTCATCCTGTCAACTCTAACAGGAATCAGGTTTCAAAACGCGATCTGCGGCGCGAACGCAACTTGTTTCTCTTTTGTCACGCTCGCACACTCTTCAGTTTGTTTCTCAGAGCCTCTGTTGTGTATCACAGCCCAGGAACTCCAGCCTCAGAGCGATGTCGTTGAGCCAACCTTTCGGGTGGATGCGGATGTATCGGGTGAAGACTGGAGGATCCAGAATGTTCAGCTTCTCCTCATCTTGTGAGCTGTTTCCCTCAAAGACCTGCAGGTGAAGGCATGAGAAGCTAATGAGAGTCATGACCTTTAACAGCCTGCTTCTTTGCTGCAATGTACCAAAGGTTAGATTAGACATACCTGGGCTTTAGCAACGCTTTAATGGCCACACATCGTTCTTATTATATCATAAGAATCCAAAAACAAAAGACAGGACATTTGTGTGCAGTATCTATAGGCTGCAGCGGCAAGAATTTGGGCTTTTTGGAAGGGTGACAGCCAAGGACCACCGCAACCTCTTGGGCTTGTGATTCAATTAAATGTGGTTAAATTAAATTCAATTATATACATCACTGTCCAAAAGTCTCAGGCCACCCATAAAAACACAGCAATGGTATAATGACCCTATACAACGTACTGTCGATGATGATTGGACCCAAAAATTCAAACCCGGGTAAAAAGTTACCCTTCCAAACAGCCATTCCAAGTTTTTTTTCAGACCGTAAAAGGGTTAACTTGACATCCTGATGAACCCGATGCTGCTTTTACCCCGAGTGTAAGGGCAGAAGACACCAAATGCCCACCAGTGTAGCCTATAGAAGCCGATATTTCGTTTTTTATACTGTACGGAGTATAGGTGCATTCAAATAAATAAAGAGACCTTTTAATCGAATGGTGACCTAAGACTTTTGCAAAGTACAGATGTGTGTATATGTTAAAAATATATATTTATATATATATATGTATATATACTTTCTCTTGCTGTGTTCCCTGCTCGGTGACCGTGGTCCAGGCTCGTCCGTCGTCGCTGGCGGAGATTGTGAATTCTGTCACCATCATGTTTTTGAGGAAAGATTTAGCTCCCTGAGTGATGATACCTGTGATTCGCTTCACCACATCAAAGTCCACCTGTAACCACTCGTGAGGATTATTACTCTGGGAGAGAGAGAGAAAGAGAGAGAGAGAGAGTATGTTACTCTGTGCAGGCAACTGGGATGCTTTTATAGATATTATTAATACATTGTACTTATGTAGTGTCTTTATAAAACCCACGTTTGCTTATATCATTACCAAATAATTGAATTGTTAAAAACAAACGACACTAAACCAGTGCTCTTGTTTTTTGTTTTTTTTTAAATATCAAATCCAACCTGCACTTTCTATGGAAACGGCTCATAAATTTGGGTGTGTTTTAAAAAGGAAGTGAAGAGGGTGATAAGACGGGGCTGTGCAGCTCACTCTAATGCACACAGCATTAGGAAACTTAACAATGGTGTTTAAATGAGCAGAAGCCAAGCTACGCCAGAATCCCTGATAACCAGTTTCCACTGGCAGCTTTCCAGTAGCAAAGACAAATTCTTTCAGTTCATATTTGGCCTACAGGAATTTAACATTTCAGCCCTTATTCAAAGCAAACAACAGCTGATCTTGGGCCACATATTATCTCTCTCTCTCACACACACACACACACACACACACACACACACACACACACACACACGCACGCACAGGTCCTAGGGTTGCCCCTCTACAAAGGTGCAGATGCTATTCCTCAATATTCAGGACTGTTATCGGGGGTACTGTGTGCATAGGTGGATGATTTAATATTAATACGAACAGTCTGATCAACTGCTAATTTGCTAGAGTGATAAATCATGTTAATGTTCAGAAAGAAAAGCGGGACCGGTATGTCCGAGATACCATGGGTCTCCATGCGTTGGCGCGTCCCTCCTGCTTGAGTCGGGCGAGGTCTGGGCTCCATGACAGACCCCATTTTTTCAGGAAGGAAGACGCCCTGATCCGAGCGTCAGGAATCAACTGGCGCTGCATTCCTAACGGCAGAGAGCAGCCTGCAACACACGCACCGCACACAATAGTCAAAGCGCTCAGATCAACACCGTGGCTTCGGACCTCTCTGTGCAGCAGGCGACCCGAATTTTAATCGGAAACAGTAACTAAGGGGATTCATTGGTAACGTTTTGCATGAGTGTTTTAACTGCCGTAAAAATCTGATCTATGCTGTTCTTTGACGTTTTGTCCTTTCGTTTTTTCCTCAATAATAATTTGCTTCTTCGCTTGTTCATGTCCTGGTTCTGATCATTAATGCGTGGCTATAAATCAAGAGCAACGGCCATGTGCGTTTCGGAGGTGCTCGTCTGTTCAGCTGCGCCTCTGACACGTTTACGTATCGTTTGCACAGATCCTTGTGAAAACAATAGAACATATTTACTGCTGTAGCATAAAAAGACCGTGTGACTGAGTGGTGATTCTTGGTCAATAACCGTTTCGTTCAGTGGCGCACACCTATGTCTGGAATTTGCAAGGATAAAAAAGGACGGGATGTCTTCTGGCGGCTTTTTAATTGGCTGTTCAACTAACCTGCAGCTTGAACGGAGGGCGAGCAGAGGTGTACCTTTCTGTAAATGCATGCCCGTGGCTCTAATCGGTTTATATGCACAGTAAACAACATAACATTGACGGTTACCACATCTCAAGAGCTGCCAGCTTCTGCTGTGTAAATGTAAATACTCACTGTTGAGGTCACAGCCCAGCAGTTCGAACCTGAGCGCGGGCTGGACGCCATAGGTGATCGGGTGGATGCGAATGTAGCGGCCAATTATGGGAGGAGAGAAGAGATTCTCCTTCATCCTGTAGCCATCCATGTGTCCGTTAAATTTCTGATGATCAAACAGCAGGCAATCAGCACGAACGATCAGAATTAGAAACCTAGAGGGCATAGGGATAGGGATTTGGGATTTGGGATAGGTTGATACTAACGTATACACTCTCGCTGCTGTTTCCTCTGAACTTCTTCCATGTTTTCTGGTCCAGACTGTAGCTGATGGTGAAGATCACTATGAACATGTCCTTTAGACCTGTTTTCGCGCCCTGGGTCTGGATCCCGTGGAGCACCATGGGCCGTAACAAATCCACCTAGCACACACATGCAGACATAAAAGCACAAGGATGGAAGAAAACATAACTGAAAGGGGAAACTAAAGAAATGTACTTTAGTTATTTTAACCCTATCTTAACCCTTGGAACACCCTCCGTGTTGCAACCCATCCCCTCCAGATCTCCTTATGCATGCATTCTTCTGATAACCACGACTGTACAGGGAGTTACCGTAAGATTTCATGCCGTTCTAACATGCCATCACCGAGACATTCCATCTGCAGAACTGCCACTCACTAGATGCTTATTCTTTAATGCACCATACACCGTTGAGTACTAAAGGCGTTATGTGTGAAAACCTCCGGAGTTTACAGGATTATTCACACCCTCCTTCTACAGTGGCCATTCTGGACCAGCGGGAATGTTTTCGGAGAAGGAGAGCGTTAATTTACTTTAAATTTTGACACACCCTTTTACCTGCTCAGAGAGCGTGAGAAAAATAGACATGGGCAAGAATGAACACACAGAGTCTGAGGAACACTAATGTTGCCTCTTCGGCCATAATGGTTTTTGTACCTGGATCCAGGATTTGGCATCATTGCCAATCCAGGCGTTAATAGATCCGGATAAGTGGAGTCGGGCTAATCTGGCCTCCCAGTTTCCTGTCAGACAAAGAGAAGAGTCAGGACAGCAGAAACCAGGTGATTTTGATGTGAGTATGGATGGTTATCGTCGTTTAAAAATACAGTAGGGCCAAAAGTCGGGCGTCTGAAGCTCTGCGAGGCTGCGCCGTGGTTAATTTAAAGTTCAGTACAGTGCTCTGTTAAACCTCAATTTGCTCCTGATGTGTAACAATAAATGACGATGAACCCTGATGACATAAAGGCAGTTATTTAGCAGGCTTTAAAATTAGCATTAAAATACGTGCTCTCTGTTAGTCTTACCATAATGATCGGATTCGGTGATTTGCTCATCGCCTATCCAGCCCGACTGCATCCCCAAAGGCTGAACACATTCTGCACGACCAAACCAATCCAAACAGAGACACAGTTAATACAAACACAAGCCAAACTAGGTTTCAAATAGTCCAGGTGGAAAGTTAGGCCATGGCTTATTTGTACGACTTTTGTTGCCTTGTGGTCTTTCCCGCGGAGCGATTGTACGTCAGACGGTACGAGTGCTGTTATGAAGTATGTGATAAAAATGAATGCCTGGCTCTCTGATCTTACGTGGGTTATAGACAAGCAGTTTGGCCCTCATGCCAGAAAGCTGGTGATCTCCAATGGTGCACTCCACCAGCCAGGTGCCCACCGTGTTTGGTCTCATCTCAATACTTCCAAACTCACCTGTAGCAAGGAGAGAAGGGGGAGCTGAACACCGACAGGCCGGGACACAGACTGGTTTGTTCCCCTTAAAATGTTCCAAAGTCAAACGCTTTTCTACAAAACATGATGAATGCGTAAAGTGACCGATAATAATGAACCCCCCCCTTAGAAACACGGGCGAGTTTACCTGGATAAAGGTTGAAGATGCCCATGCGGTGTTCCTGGTCGTAGCCCACGCTGAACGGTATTCCATGGAAGTGGACGGCGTGAAACTCTCCACTGCTTCCCACATTCAGAAGGTGCCAGCGTGACGTCCGGTGCTGTGGCACCACCAGGCCAGGTAGAGACTCTGCCACATACCCGTTTATTGCTACATGAAAAGATTGAGGAATGAGATTGGGAAACGAGAGTCTACATTGAACTTAAACCTCGGGATGCAGCTCAAGCCCCACCCGACCCCTAAGGATTTTACTGAGGCCAGTCTAGTCACTGGCATGTGTAACTGGAATTCCTTTTCCGTACCATGCCCAGTCCGCCAGGTTTGCAGAGCGTTGGGGAGTATTTGGCAGCACAGGGCGCAAGGTGGTAATCGACCCTGCACGGGGCTTCAGTACAGAGGAACCCCGCATAGACCCAGGGAAGAACATGCAAACTCCCTACAGGCAGCACCCAACCTGGGACCCTGCAAACCATTTAGATGAACTAATAAAAAGGGGAGCCGTACCAGCAAACTTGTTGTTGGTTTCAAACCAGGGATCGTCCATTTTGGCCTGGCATGGTGACGAACAGTACTTTTGGATGTTGTAATCCATGTACCAGCTTTTCTTCTCGTCAAAGATGGTGAAGAGGAGAAAGAGATCCTGTACGCCAGGCTGCAAGAGGTAGCGAGGCTGAAGGGTCCCGGGACGACAGATCAGCAACGGACCAATCAGACCTGAGTTTATGTCCTTTTCCTGCAACACACACACACACACACACATATAATTGTACATATTTATATATATTGTCCTGATATATTGCCCTTTTCAATAAAGGTTAGACTCTTGTGTGGGTGGTTTTCCTTTTTAGATATTTGATTTCATCTTCATGCAGGATTTTTCAATTAAACGACCTTAACCTTTTTTGTGTCTGACCTTTAGTAAGGACGTATGATCTTACTATTTATCTTAGATTTACGTTGGACTATCATGCGGGGGCATCCCAGGATCTGGGGAGGTGGAAACCATACTGGAAAGACACAAACTGCAGCCCAGAGCTTTGTGCCAGTAGACCAAAAATCTGAAACTCAGCCACACCAGGAGTCCATAACATGTGGACTTTCAGTGCTAGGGAACCGCATCTGGACTTGAGAGCAGCACCGGGAACCCAACGTTCAAACCCAACCGACCCTTTTGAGTGGCTCAGAGGCAGAGTGCTGGTTCATATCTCTTCAGCCACACAACGAAGCCGTCGTTAGAGAGGTCTGAGTTTCATTAGCAGTGTTTCATGTTTGTAAATAATAAGCCTCTTGTCCGTTTATTTAAGAATTCTTTTGAAAAACTCCGCTTTGAACGGATGGCACTAAGGAAGGAGACGCAGCAGATTGAAGCAAGAACGAGAACACAAGGTGCGTTGCTGAGAAATGAGGAAGAAAAAGACGAAACCCTTCTGAAATCTTATCGGTGATAGGTTTCAGGAACTTGCTGAGGAGGAAGTCATAACCAAAACGACCTCTCTACAGAGGTTATAGGAAACCATGTACCGAGTTTCTTCTGCTCACCGTGTTGACTGTAGAGTAATAAGCTCCAGCCTTGCAGTCAAAGTCCTTGGATGAAGGTCCTTGACGTTTCGAGATTTTCCAGTTGTAGACTCTTTCCTCTCCAGGAGGTACTGGATCCCCGGCTCCATCCTCCTGCAGTACCTCGTTTCCCGGTGTGGACGTGGTCTTATCATATACGCCATGCAGGTACAGAGAGTACGGCCTGGACGCAAGGTTCTTAAAAACGACCTGAGGGAAAAGCCTGAAGCTTAAGTTAGGCTCATCAAAGCCAGAAGTTTGCAAACACACTTCATTTTTCTAGCATCACAGAATCAGGGTGATAGTATTAGTTCGAGGTCAGATTAAAATAACATTATTCTGTTTTGACATTTAATTAAAAAATGGGTGGAATTGGACGGAAATGGATGTTGTTGACATGATTTAGGTGACTTTATGTCTCACTCTATTTTCGGTCTCTGCCACTCCTGGTCTAGGTCTGAAAGTCTAGTCTAGGTTCTGCGTGATTAGTGTGTATAGTTTGATAGAAGGCTACACAGTGATTAAGGGACTATTTTAGGCCGTACATCGAAGCACGTCAGAGAGTCAAGATGTGAAAATACAATTGATGTGTCAACAAGTCGAGCTGAGAAATGAAATGACAAGATGCGAGATTGTCTAACGATTAAACCCCTGTGTAAAAAAAAGGGAAAAAAAAGAGATCAAACTTACAGTAAGCACATCGTTAACCTCAGCCTTAAGCACAGGACCCATAATCCCGAGGTGTTCATCAAGCTCGCCACGTTTGACCGGATTCTGGAAGTTTCGGTCATGGTACGCCCGGTACACCACTTTCATGTAGGCTGGGAAATACTTCCTCTTTCCCCTCTTCGTCTCGCTGTGATGGGATGTTTTTGTTAACGTTCAGGTCCCCTTTATTATTATCTTTATGGTTCCGGTTCAGTCAGACTTACCTGGGACTGATGAGTTGCGGTGGTTTATCGATCCCGTAATCCCACATGATTTCCTCGGCTGCAATGTAATAGCTGTGAAATTTGGACTCGGGTGACCTCATGTTCAGATCGTCTGAGCGCTTGACGTTCTGCTTGTTCTCATTTCCTTCATCCTCGTAGTCGTCATAGTCCGTGGACCCGCTTTTCTGGGGGTGCGTACGGTTGTGTGAGGAGGTTGTTTCTGAGGAAGCCCGGGACCCCCGATCGGATTCCTGCTCTTTGTATTTGTAAGGATCTACGCTTTCCAGCTTGTCCACATTTCCAACAGAGTTTTTTAAAACATTATTGTTACCCTCCTCATATGCATCCTTCTTAACAGCCCAGGTCTCCTTAAGACTCTTTGGGGACAATCTAGAATCGGACAGCTCGTCTGTGTCGGTCAGATTCCATTTTGGCATGTGGAGGAATTTTTTTAGCAGCTCATCTGAGTAGCTCTCCTTGATGTCTGACGTCTCGGCTCCTGTTCGATCAGGGCTTATTGATACCAGAGTCTGATTGTCTTCTACTAAAACGACTTCATTTGCTTCCATCTCTGCCTCACTGGTCCAATCTGAGAGGGGATCAGCCGGTGCTTGTGTGCCACTCTCTGCACCTCTCTTCTGGCGGGTCGTGGTGCTTCGGCTCAAGTCCGTGTCCAGTTCGTTGAGGATGTCCTGCGGGATTCCACCCTGTGAGAAAATACTGAGGTGCGTCGCCTCCTCCAAAGGGACACGCTTTCTCTTACATTTCATTTTCCCCCTCCCCTCTTGCTCCGCAGGCTTTGGGGTGATGCTCCCTTGCCTGGCCGAGGGATCCGTTTGGGTTATGTTGCTCGACAATTTCTTGCAAACCCGGATAGCCACGGTTCGATTCTTCTCCCTGGAGCCTCGGGGGATTGGGAAGTTCTTTTCGACGTAGTCAAAGTCATACTCATAATCCTCGTTGTCCGTCTCGGGGAGCACCCGGTCGCAGTGAAGCACGGAATAGCGTACGCTCATTCCTCGACTTTTCAAAGTGGGATCAAAAGCGCTGATCTCCCACTCGCCTAAGAGAACAATCAAAGCTTTCGTGAGAGGGATCTCGAGATTTATGAAACCGGAGAGGTTTGTCGGCTGCGCAGGGAGCTTACCCACAGTCTCCATCTCAGTGGTGACGGTGTCTCCGGTCATTGGGAACAGGGTAAGGACAGTGCTGTAGGACTTGTCCTTCTCGAACGGGTTTCCAGCGAAATATACGGACAGGAAGTCGCTCTGCATGCCCACGCTGGCCACGTGCCAGAGCATGACATCACCGACACACATCTTAAACTGTAGACTGTTATACGTAAAACCGTTTACACCTTCCAAACAGAGGATAAAGACGATTAGACTAAACGTCTGGCCATGTTTAACAAGACCATGCACCCATATATAACGTATTTAACAGCAGAAATGGCGTTACAGGAGCTAGGCGAGAAGAAAACGAAATCGATTTGCTGGACTTACTGTACATGATATTAGAGGCATGAAAACGAGGATCACTGCGAATCTTGACAGGATCTTCACTAAGCTTCCTAATATTCTGCTCAGCGTACCAGCTTTTGTTTTCATCGAACACTGAGAACAGGAGGTGCTTTTCTCTGTCTGATGTTACCTGAAAATGAAACAAGCTCATTGAGATCCAAAACCATTTCCCATCTATAATTCCTTTCCCCAAATCCATTCATTTCCAACCAACACAACATTCCGTCCGTCCATCTGCTATTACAGGTGCTAAATAAGCAAACCTGTACTGCGTGGTCTTCAGTTTACTTTCAGTTGTAGTTTGTTCTTATCCTTATAATCCGGTCTAGCATCATTTTCCGCTTAATTCGCCAGGAGACGCAGGTCGGCCGGTGACCACCCGGCAACTCTGGGCGCAAGGGCAGGAACAACCCAATCCATCGTAGGGCACACACACACGGTCACGCACTAGGGGCCACTTTAGAGACACCACTTAACCTAACACGCATGTGTTTGGACTGTGGGAGGAAAGCGGATTACCCGGAGTAAACCCACTCAGACACAGAAAGGACCCAAGCCGCTCCACCCTGGGATTGAACCCGGGACCTTCTTGCTGTGAGGCCACCCACCTTAACTTTTTTTTCATCTACAAAAAAAGGTATTCCTCATCTGGCTGACTGAGGGCATACAAATGGGCAACACGCCTCACCTAAAACACCAAACAACGTACGTCTTTATATTTAACAACCCATTTACCTTAACTTTCAAATATCAGCCATACCTTTACATTTCTGTAATTTCACCAAGTTAACTAAGTCAAACCAAAGGTCTTGAGCCATTTGATGTTTCGGCAACGTTCTAATGATCCTACATGACATGTCTGAAGCCAAAAATGTCAAACTTAGAGTCATCTTTCCATAATACGACTTCCCCCCTTCTGAAAATGGGGTTTCTTGGCCGTTACCCTTCCAAAAAGACCATTCTTGATCGAGCTTCTTTAGAGTGTAAAAGCACAACGTGGTGTCCTGCATACTCCCACATACTGCTCTTGCTCAGGTGAAGGTTTCATATTTTGAATAACATCACATTCAAATGCCCTGTATAAATGTAAATAATTACATCATTATTGCGTGGCTAAGTCAATTACATATCTAATCTAATGGTGACCTAATACTTTTGCACAGCACTGTAATATATGCAGTCGAGATGCAATCTGAGAGCAGTCAGACTCACCACTTTGCCTCTCTTGTCCAAAGTCTGTCTTTTGCAAATGATAAGCGGTCCGATCAGACCGGATGCCACGTCTCGCTCCACATTCAGGGTGCTGTGGTACAGGCGGGTCAGACAGCGAGGGTCGGCGTCAGTGGGACCGTCGGCCTCTGTCACCTTCCACAGATACGTCATGATTTCACCCGGGGGAACAGCGAAAGACCTCAGGTCCACCTCCTTCCCTTCACGCCGCACCGGTGCAACAAAAACCAAGAGTGATTTCCAGCGTCTGAATATCCTACTCCGTTTATATTTTTGAGATGAGCCTTGAATGCATTACCCGTTTTCTTAAATGGCTGCACGCTGGCCAGTTCATTCGGATATATGTTGAAGGGTCGACTAGCCATATTTTTGAAAACGATCTGATAAAACAATTACATGATGAGGACCGAGGTTCAGGTCCAATTCTTCTGTCCATGATTCATTCGTTTCGAGCTTTGTCTTACCTGGAACTGGTCGTTCACCTCTCCCCTGAGCTCCGGACCAATCAGGGCGCTGCTCTTGCTCTTCTTCACCGTGAAAGTGTTGTCTGTGTATTCGACATATGCCACTTTCTTATAGATTTTACCCACTGATTTGGTCCTGAGCAAACAAACGGAAATGGAGGGTTCAGTCTAAAGGAGCTACAGAGACCGAATGCTTGAGATTCGTTCGAGCTTCCGTGGTTCATTTCAGACTAAATGAGTCAGATACTTGGGACTGTTGTAGCCTAGCGGTTAAGGCGCTGGACTATGGGCCAGAAGGACCAGTCGCTGTGGGTAAGCGAGTCTGCTAAATGCTGCAAATGTAAATGAAGGTTCGTCCAAACGACTCAGGTTTGGCCCAGGCAGGAAAAGACTTGTTTTTTTTTTTTTTTTGTAAGTCTGACTTTGTGTTCATAACGAATGCAGACAGAGTACAGTCTAATTTGGCCAGGTTTGAGCCTCTCTTCACCCCACATAAGAAACGTAAAGCAACATAAACAGCCGACCTCCAGAACGGAACAAATATCACCAGTGGCAATTCTTACCGGTCAGCCTGGGGGTTGTAGTCCCATGTGATTTCCTCCGCACTGATATAATGAATCCAGGTTTTGCGTCCGCCTCTACCAGTGGACCTCAATACAGATGGGGGCCCACCAGGCCCGAAGACAATAGAAAAAAAGTTTTCGTCGTCCTCATATTGATGCTCCTGGTCTGTATTCGGGACGTTTCTCCTTTCAGGCAGTTCGTTGGTTTCAGGGCAGTTTTCCACGGTGAAGAATGCACTCATGCCAGCTGGTAACATAAACACCAGTATGTTAGAGGAACAGCCAATAAAAGGCTGGGGCTGTTTGTTACAGATTATAATAAGGCTTTATGGATAGTAGATGTTTGGATTTGTAGATATTCATGTATTATGTCTTCTAGTATATTGCCCACCCGGTTGTGTCCAAGTACGGCATATTTACAGAAAGTCCGTAATTTCATTTGTCTGTCATAATCTCACGTTATTTATATATCAGAAGCAAAACTGAACAAAACCTGTCATAAATTGGTAGTAAAGAAGGGATGAACTGGGATGATAAAAGAGTCTGTATGAGTCGAGTCTTGAGTCTCTAGTGTGTGAGTCTGAGCCGAGTCTCAGGTGTGTGAGTCTGAGCCAAGTCTTTGCTGTGTGAGTCTGAGCCGAGTCTCTAGTGTGTGAGTCTAAGCGGGGTCTCAGGTGTGTGAGTCTGAGCCGAGTCTTTAGTGTGTGAGTCTGAGCCGAGTCTCTAGTGTGTGAGTCTGAGTCTGTTATTGCTGATCATCTGCACGTCTTTTTAAGCAGGAAGTCTTTGGATGGATGTTATGAAGGTCCTGACCTTGCTGATGCGAGTGGATCCTGCAGGAAATTAGAAACTTCCCTTCAGTGTAGGGCTTCATCAGGGCCATGGTGAAGGTCATTGGTGCAATATCCACGGTAACCCGTCTGTGGTCCAGCACTTTCAGAGTGTGTCCCTGGAACTGAATGGTGTGGATGTCTGGACTGGAGCCGAGCCCGATGAGATGCCAGGAAACCTCGGGGCTTTTCTGGCATAACTTCAGACCTGTAGAGAGTGTAGACGTTCAGGTCCTTTCGCCTCCAACACTGTAGATTTAGATCTGTCGCATATCTAGAGTAAATTCTGTTATCTGATTGTATATCAATATCCGCGATCTAGTATGAGAAATCTAAAATGTTTCATGAATTTGGATACCAGGGTTCGACTTTGTAGCACAAAGAATTAAGGAAGTTCTTAAGGTTAAAAAGGTACGTGCAACAGTGCATAATCATATCTGGATGATTATCCTTTAATTAGGTGTATCTCAGACCTGGTAAGGTGGAGTTGACGAATCCATTGATGGTGTGAAACTGCTGCTTGTCAGATGATCTCCAGGGTTTCTCCGCTCTGCCCGTCTCTCTGTACCAGCTCTTGGCCTCATCAAACACAGCAAACAGCAGAATAAACTCAGGCACCTTCCTCTGTCGATCCTCGGTCAGAGCGCCTGGACGTTCAAGCATGTTAGGTTACAGTTAGTGTCCTTATTCAATACCAAGAACGTGACAGCATCAGTAGCGTACACGAGACAGGAGTGGAGCATGCGGGGTGATCAGGGTCTCATTCACTTGTGTCATTTGGATCCCGGTCCGACCTGCACGTCACACTCTTCGTTCCAATTCCATCCCACATCTCAACCTTGTCAGTGTTTAGGAAGTGTAAAGGAAGGTTATTCTAAATACTTACCACTGTAAACACTGCTTACGAAAAAAAAAACTTAATTTTCCGCTTGAACTCTAACAATTACACAGAGTCGGTATATTCCTGCTAAAACAACAGTATACTGTATATAACCCCATGGTGGCCTAAGACTTTTGCACAGTACCGGATATTTATTTGTTTATTTATTATATGCCCTATT
Organism: Parotocinclus haroldoi; assembly: GCA_034779995.1. Classification (NCBI taxonomy): domain Eukaryota; kingdom Metazoa; phylum Chordata; class Actinopteri; order Siluriformes; family Loricariidae; genus Parotocinclus; species Parotocinclus haroldoi. The sequence continues at coordinate 24,730 of JAUZST010012073.1, forward strand.
CTCCTGTATTCCTTAGTTTGATGCTCATAGTATTTATATTATATATCAAATTCAAATTGTATTGTATTTTATTACAATTCTATATTATATTATTATTAAACATATATTATTATATTATTGATAATATGGTCTCCCGTTCAATTTCTACACTGACCTTCCTTATATTGAAACTATTCATATAAAACCATTAATTAGGTATCTTAGATTAATTCATACTTATAACAGGTCTAAATCAGTTGGGTTTCTTTTTGAGTTTTGGTCCTCCCAAGGTTTTGTCCTTACAGATTGGCGTTTTTCCCTTGCCACTTTCGCCCTAGGCGTGGTCAGTTAGGACTGATGATGGGCCTGGATAAAGTGGATGCTAATTAGGTTTTGTAATTAATCTGCTGCTGTGGTCCTGCTAATGGATCATGAAATATAATGTTCAGAACATCCCATCAGACCTGACTTGCAGATGAGCAGAGCGCCGATAAGACCCGAGTTGAAGTCTCGCACAGTGTCCACCTGGGACGAGTAGGAGTAGGTGAGGCATTCGGGGTCGGTGAGGGCTGGTCCGATGTTGGGCGGAATGTCCCACACGTATTTATAATATGCACCAGGCAGCACTGCGTCATCCTCTCGCTCCTGCACAGACGTGGAGTCCTCATAACCAACACCTGGAGAAAAGGAAAAAGAGGTTTGTCTTTGGTTTTTCGTGGCACCTGAACAGTGATACACATATGGGGCGTGGCACAGGTTTTAAACCCGATGCCCTTCCTGTCACAACCCTCCCTGTTTACCCGGGTTTGACCCAGCACCAGGAGCGAACTGTGCGCTCCAGGGGCGTCATTTGAGCAGAGCTGTCAGACATTTTTACTGGGGCATGTGCTCCAGTTAAATTCCGATCCACCCCGGTAAATCACAGTGGTAAAAAGTTGCTGGGCAGAACTGCAGGACAGAGCACGCCAATGTAACAGAGTCAGAATGAAGGCTGTTCGAATTTCTGAAAACAAGAGATGTGATTCTCATGTTTAAATCATATGTATATAGTTTTGGGCCCCCTGGTGGTTTAAATTTGCAGTTGCACAACTAGGGTTCTTTGTACGCCAGCGAGAAATGACGTTTCCTCGCCAAACTATGGAACATGCACAGCTGCACCCTTTCACTCTTGTGCATTTCTGGTGTTATAACATGAATAAAGCCAGATTTGGAGCAACTCCAAGTCCCAGTCCCAGTCCCAGGAGTCTGGTACACTCCCAGTGGTTGTTCCAGCAGCTGGCTGAACCCACTAAGCCGGCCACGTTTCTCCACATGACAGCTCATTCTTTCACAGTTACTGGCTGCTTAGCTACAAATTGCACCGTTAAGGCCACTTTCAGGTAATGTTTCAGGTAAAAATTCCCTTCTACTAAACTTTATTAAACGATTATAGAGGTTAACGTAAGAGAAGAATTCACCTTCTGATTGCTTCCAGTACGGGATGCCGACTGGGGAAATGCTGAGAGGCTGGGATGCAAAGTTCTTAAAGTGGATCACCACTCGATCGTTCACCACCGCTCTGATCGCAGGGCCCTGAATGCCTACAAAAGAACACGAGCACAGACACTGCAGTAAGAAACTCATCCAGCTACATCACATCCGTCAAATCCACAGAGATACTTCTTAGAGGATTAAACCCACGACCCTGGAGCTGCGTGACACCAACATTACGCTGCCCACTAAGAAACCAAACATAATATTAAGCTTAACAGACACAGACCCTCGTCTTATACATTGGAGTCGTTTCGACACCTTTCCGTTTTAAACGTCTCTGAATAAATGAATGACATCAGTTCTGATCATACTGAACATACGCAGTGAGAGAGCAAAGAAACTAAATCAGGTGACACTTAACCAAACATTTTCTGATGCTATATTTACGATCATGAGTTCTGGAGGTTGAAATCGTTGGATCAAACTGAAGACATGTGCGGGGATATCTGAATATAACAGCAGGGTTCAAACAATAAAACAAGGCTCCACTGACCGGCCCATGGAGGCTTTGTTTTCGGGGTGGAGAACGTTGAGTCGGTATATTCGGTGTACACGGCCTTGAGGTATTTCTGGACCCCGGTTGCAAATTTTCTGTTAAGAAACAAGAGCGAAAAAATGATTTTGTCATTTTATAACCGCTGCATAGTCATGCAGACAAAAAAAAAGTCGCACACAGATCATAGACAGTAATTTCTTCTGTTCAAATCTAATCTAATAACGAAAGTGTTTTTGTTGAGGCTCCGCTCTGCTTCTCATGATCAGGATGAAGCACACGGGCGAATTTGTGACCCTATATTATATATAGAATATATTAGAGCCTATAGGTAATGTATAAGATAGCAGAATAGTAGATCAGATGAAATAATAATGACTGTACAGAGACAGAACCCTGTCAAAGTGCCATACAGATTCAAATGAAATCAAACTCAATTCTAGATCTAAATAAACACGTGTGTGTTTCAGCACCTCTCGTTAGCACTGGGTTCCATGTTCAGATAGTCCCAGTGCGTCTCCACTGCGGCGATGAAGAGCTCCTGTGTCTTTGCCGTGACACCTGAATCCCCCGGCGAACATTTGATGAGGATGAGGATGAACAGAACAGCCTTCATCCCTCCAGTTTCACACACGCGCTGTGTTCCGTCGCGATGAAGTTACTGGGACTAATGAGATCAGGGGAGGTGAAAAGATTTAAATATAGCAGAGGGGGTGTGTGTCATCCATGGGGGGGGGGGGGTTTCAGGCAGCAGCACAGTTTGTAACAGTCTGCCACAAACTGAGAGACGCCCATTAAACTCTAATAAATCATCCCAATAGCACTGCAGTTTGCACAAAGTTATCTACTCATGGCCATTTCAGAATTTTGTTCCGTTGCACGTGATGTGCGTGTGCATGTGTACTTTATACTTGTTTATCATGGTGAAATTCTAAATGTTTTCTTGTTTCATTTTGTTGTATATATTGCTTAAACTGCTTAGAGAGAGAAACACAGACCGAAAGAGAGAGAGAGAGAGAGAGAGAGAGAGAGAGAGACAGGGAGAGAGATGATGATGATGATGATGATGATGATGATGACGAGGATAATTAAGGAGAAATTAGTTTAACCTATTTTGTTTACATTGTTAATTCAGAAGCTGAGAAACTGGTTTAACTTTCAAAAATGTCTTAATTGATTACCAGAATGCCTACATTATTATTATGAAATACATATAAGCATTATATCCATAATAGTTAATCACGTGCTTTTTAAAAGGAAATTCTAATAATTTTAAGGGATATATGCTTAACTATTTATGGTGACCGAGGTGTATTTTATTTAGGGATTTAAAAAAAAAACACGATTTTATTACTTATTTAACTCAAGTCTTCTCTCTACTGGCCGACTGTGGCAGGTGCCGTTTCAACGTTTGTAAGGATTGGAAATTATTCTGTATTCTCACTGAGGTGTAAAGTACCGGTGGCAAATCAAGGAAAAGCGAGGAAAACAAAGAAACTAAATCGAGAAAAGAAAAAACGAGTTTGTAACGGCGTAGATCTGATCCAAATCTACTCTGTCATCAAAAGGAATTCACGATTAAAGATTCGCATTTTTCAGCGCACTAAAGTATTTCTAGCATGTGCATTTTAATTTAAAAAAAAAAAATTAAATTAAATTAAACTAAATCCTTTAAAATGAAATATCCCATAATAAAAGGATACACCCACAGCCTCGATTTGTCTAGACTTTTATTTTGCTGCACTCCAGTGCGCATGCGCAGTTTTCCCTGCTGTTTCTCGGTCTGAAGTCTGGAGCGATTGTTTGTGTCTAACGGGAGGAGGAAGGGTAAAATCACCCGGTTTGGACGTTGATCGCTGCAAAGGTACAGAAACACTCATGTCTCTGCAGGGGGACTGTGAGTTTTTGGTGAAACGGGCTCGTGAGCTCGTGACTGCAGACCCGTGGGCGGCCAAAGCCTGGCTGATCACCGCGCGCACCCTGTATCCGACCGACTTCAATATACAGGTATGATTATGATCCAGTGAGAGGCTGTAAATCTGTTCACAGTAACAAACCGAGCACGAGCTGACATGATTTATACTCTGTACTCATCAGGTAACACACAGCTGTTATACAGATGAAGGTACAGGTGCAGTGACAAGGCCGTCCCTCTGATACACTATCAAATGTACACGAGTCATTTCAGGTCACTTGTGTGACATTTGCATGTTCTCCCGCGTCCGCATACGTTTCCTCCAGGCACACTGGATTCCTGTCACATTTAAAACGCATGCCCTGGGTCACCTGGCGTCTCTAAAGTGCATCTTTGTCACCGAGTGAGTGCGAATGCGCCCTGCTATGGCCCCTCCGTAGCTTTGGTGGATCAGGGTTACGAGCCAGGTGCTTTCTGACCACCTTGGTTCGAACCAGAAATTAGGTTGGGTGCTGTGTTTACCATAAGTTGTTCTGTCACCTTGGCCAGGATAAATGGAAGTAATCCGGATTATGTTACGATTAGAACCTCTGTGGGTCGTGGTGCTAATCGCAGAGATGTTTGCTCTTTCTGTCTTTCTAGTACGAGATGTACATGATCGAGCGAAATGCTGAGAGGACCGCATCAGCCGGCAGACTGCTCTACGACATGTGGGTGAACTCAAATCCTGTGCAGAGATACGAAGAGTGACTGTGTGCATTTCTGAAAGTGTGCACGATGCCACAGACAGCCAGGAGATCGAGCCAGGCTTCCTGTGTTGTCCTAAAGCAAGCACCTGTGGTTCTTATTCTGAACACGTAGCACAGATGTGAAAATGCTCTTTGGGGTATAAAGGGCAGTTTAGAATGGACTGTGCTGTTAGGAATCACATTGAACTGGTTCTTCAGACCTGCAGAACAAACTTGGGATTTTTGTTTTATATTCTCTGAACTCTAACTTTCCAAAGCCAAACGACTGATCAGTAAAGTGTAATCTGCTTTTAATTCCTTTGGACAGATTCATCAATTTTCCAGACCAGCCGATGGTTTGGCGCGAGATCACCGTCATCACGGCGGCTCTGAGGAACGACAGCCAGGACAAGCACGCTCTGTTCCTCAAAGGTGAAGTGCCTGTCTGTGCCTGTCTGTGCCTGTCTGTGCCTGTTTGTGCCTGTCTGTGCCTGTCTGTGTGCCTGTCTGTGTGCCTGTCTGTGTGCCTGTCTGTGTGCCTGTCTGTGTGCCTGTCTGTGTGCCTGTCTGTGTGTGCGTGTGTGTTTGTCTGTCTCTGGGCCAGGAGTTTGAACCTCATCTGACTGAAGGCAGCGTTAAGCCCGTGATTGTGGAGGCATTATTTACAGCTATAAATAAACAGTGCTCTGTGGTTAATCCTTTATCGCACTTCTTTTTTTAGGCCACATTCATCCTCCATGCCTACCAACTGACGGTGAATGTTATACGCAGACCAAAAGGTCCCTTAGAGATTTGCACTCTGTGATCCAATTCACTACAGAAGATTAATTTATGCAATCATTTTTTTTTGCAATAAAGTGCTAAAAGTCAGGTCTGTGAAGAAAATGTTGGTGAGTTGGGGTAGCATCACTGTTTAAGTAGGCTGTTAACTTCACATTTTAGTAGATAACTTTTGGTCAGATGCCTTGGGCTTGAACTAGGGATGTGCGATGTCGAGCAAAATTAATATATTGTGGTTATGCTATATATATTATGTTTTCTCAGATTTTGTTGATAAAGCTAATTTTGGCAGTGTATATACATTGTACCTAAACAATGGAAAAAAAAGTTTATAGAACCCATCTTTCTCGACTACCATTATTGGCACAGTGTCTTTTGTGATTTAATTGGTGCCCACATTTGTTTTGTCTTTTCATCTGCCTCTTTTCTTGTGATGAGGCACTTTCTTGCAGAATGCTGTTTTGTAATTTTGCTAAAGTGTTTAATATGCTTGTGTGCAGGTTTCTTGGCTGGTTTAAGCACGTCATGGACAACTTTGTCATAATTTTTACTGATGGTGAAATAATTTGGTTGTTGAGCAGTTGTTTTGATTTCTGACATAGTTTGCAGGAAACTAAGGACAGTTCAGTGTTTTTGAAGCTGATTCCTTGCAGCATGGTTGACCAATCACTGCTAATGATCAAGATCAGGGCTGGATGCCACTTTAAACACAGTTACGACATAAAACATGGGTTGTGTCCAAAACAAACTGCCTGGTGAAGTATGAAAAATTGCCAGTTGGCTAAATTAAAAATTAAAATGGCCTAAATCAGATACCACTTTAATACACTTTTTTGCTGCCTGTTTTGTTGCAATATATGACAACTTTAGCTGTAATGTTTGGCATTTGAGTTTGGTACGTGTTCTTGCCACTAAGCTGATCTATTTGTACATTTATTTTATTTCACCAAAGCATTGTATGTCAGTAACAAGTAATGCGAGTAATAAAATGCCTCCCCTCTAACTGAACTGTCCATAACCAGGACCTGAAAGTACTTTTCCCTGTACATTACAAATGTCTGAGTAGGCAGCAGTGATTAATCTGTATACCTACAATAGTCTGACTCTGTAATTGTAAGATTTGTGAACATTTCTGATTACAAATGGTCTATTTGGTCTACAAATGGTCAGGTGAAGTGCTATTTCTGAAATTAAGCACAAGCAAGAAGATACAGTGGAACCTCTGTTAACGAGGTTACCGTTAAACCTCTGTTAAACCTTACCGTTTTGACTGCGATGTAATGGCATGAATGGATGGAGGTGTGGGTTGCAAGGGGTGGAATTACTGCTTGAAGGGGGAATCCCCCTCCGTGATAACATGATTGAGGATCATATTATTAAAATAAAGCACAAAAATCACTAAATAAGGCGGCTGCGTAAAGATAAAGGAAACGACCGGCCGATCGTAACTGTGGCTCGTTCCTATTGAACTTGAGTTCAGAATCATAAAGTCCATAGCTTTTAAAACTTTGGAAATATCAATCCATTTATTATAGCAGCAGCAATAGTGGATATCAAGTATGATTTTAGACATTCAAACCTCCTGTTTGCATAAATACACTCCAATAGCATTCATACGAACAGGATTTTACCACTTCCCCCCTTACCTGGTACCTTAGTCACCTTTAAACCTTTCATCACCCCATGTGAGTGATGCAGCAAAACATAAATGGCTCCTACAGTAACTGTCTCGAGCGCGAATGACGCTTGGTCTGAGATGCTGGTCACGCGTAGGTGACGTAGCTGTACGCTATTCGAAATTGTATTTGCTATCCGGCGCAAATTTTTAGCGAGAGTTTTGGTCGTTATCAGAATTGTTCGCTATCGAAGGCGTTCGCTAACCGAGGTTCCACTGTATTTACGTTTACGTTTTATCCTGCCCTTATCCAGAGCGACTTACACTTAATACGGTCTTCCAATCCAAGCAATTATGAGTTAAGGGCCTTGCTCAGGGACCCAACTGTGGCAGAGTTAGGATTTGAACCCTGGACCTTCTGGTCCATAGACCAGTACTTTAATCACTAGGCCATCACAGTCCCACATTGTGAATAGGATGGAACTGAAGAACCAGACGTAAACCACTGATAAGGGCCAAGTGGAAGCAAAGAAACATCAAGCAAAGAAATAATAAAGATGTGTTTTCTGCTAAGAATTTGGCCATAGAACATGTTTGGGGTAGAATAAACCAGTCAATCTATGGTTCAGACAGTGTTTTTGTTTTGCTTTTTTTTGGAAACAAAGGTCAGAATTAAAAAGATATATCTTCTTGTATTAAAATATAATTTCTAATTATGTCTACGTTTGTTTTTAGCCTCTGTAACCTGATATCACTGGAACTTAGAGAAAACATGCTGACATATTTGCCTGAGTAAGTAGGCTGCATTTTGTATGCGTGCAGTACCATTCAGTTGCGCAAACCCTTATGTTCAATTACATATTGTCTGTCTTGCCAGATCTATTTCTCAGCTGCACAGACTTGAAGAACTTGATGTAGGCAACAATGAGCTGTACGACCTGGTAAGTTTCACTCTATATATAATATTGTTTGAATTATTATATTAGGTACATAAAGCCCTGACGTGTTTCCAGTTTATTTAACTTTTTAAATAAAGGCTAAACAGCAAACACATTAACCACAGTCTCCTCTTTTATGGATGCACATGACATTTGTCACACCCTGATATTCTAAACGTGAGAATGTCAGTTCAGACATGTTTTGCGTAGCTCTGCATTCCTGTGCATGCTGTTGATATTCACCTGCCGTTCCTCCTTTTATTCTTAACTGTCACTGATTCGTTTGCAGCCAGACTCGATAGGGTGTCTCGTGAGTTTAAAGGACCTGTGGCTGGATGGAAACCAGCTTTCTGAAATACCACCGGTAAAGTATTCATTGAATGTAGAGAACTATCAGAATGTACAGACTTGTTGTTTTAGCTATGGTATGATGGCCATATATAATTTCTTAGTCTCTTTGTTAGAATGCAATCAGAACATGCAGGAAATTTGTATGCAAGATTAAAAAATATTATGAAAATTCAGCTTCTATGGGCCACAGTAACCAGTTTTCAGCTTTGCAGTGACACTGATGTGGTGGTGGCGTGTTAGTGTGACACAGAAATGTTGCTGGAGCATTTAAACCCAGTGTTCACTCTCTGTAATGCTTACTGAAAGTAGCATGACATGCAAGCTTGGACATGGTGGTTTTAGTCAGACTGACTTTATTAGAAGTGCTGATATTTGCACGTTGCATTTAACTTCTAATTTAAATGGACAAATAAATATATGTGGCTTTCTAACTCTTGTAAAGGATATAGGCAAAATTAAGAACCTGCTCTGCCTGGACGTGTCAGAGAACAAACTGGAGCGTCTCCCAGAAGAGATTGATGGCCTACTCTCACTCTCTGACCTGCTGGTATCACAGAATCTTATTGATGCACTGCCAGAGGGCATAGGTTAGTCTTTACACTACTGTTTGCACCTAAAGGTGTGTTCCTCTGCTACATAATACAGTACATTTTGTTTGATAGTGTTAGTTTTGTCATTTAGACATGTTACATATTACTTATATTTATGTGCATGTGTACCTTTATTAATCATTTCAAAATCAACAGCAAAATAGCAAAGAAGCCTAGGTAGCATTAGGTCTGCTTAGTCCTGATTAAACAGATAAATCTGGCGATATGTTTTAGCTACATGTTAAATGTTTTGTCTTTTATGCTTAACATTGTGAATCTAAAAAAAGCTTATTTTCTTTTTTCTTATAAGTATTGTAATTATTTTCGTGATTTTCTTATAATTTCTAAACCATAAAATGATTCACATAGTCTTTTTTCAGTCGTTAGTCTTCATATTTTTAGCAATATAAATAATACTTGTGAAAATAAATGCATAAAACCTTTTCTTATATTTGGAGCTTCCAGCTATTAGATATTTGCAGAAAGGAGAGAGCAGTTATGTTACTTGATGCTTAATCAGAAAAAAAACATATTCCACAGGAAAATTAAAACGCCTTTCGATCCTGAAAGCGGATCAGAACCGAATGGTCCAGCTGCCAGAGAGCATTGGAGACTGTGAAAGCCTGACAGAACTGGTGCTGACCGAAAACCAGCTGCTGGTGAGCAACTTGCATTCCATACATTCAGTTCAGAAAGGGAGAGGTGCAGGATGTGAATCTCATTATTGTGCTGAACGTTTAGTGTTTAGTTAGCTCAGTGTTGTAACTGCAGTCCTGAATATAATGTAAGTTGAGCCAGACAGGGTGTGAGAAATAATTTCATCCGATTAAAAAAAAAAAATTATAACAAATTCTGGTTAATTTTCCAAAATAGTTCTTGACAATGGACAAAAGCTGGCGCTGACAGCAGATTTCTATATTGATTTAAGAATTGTGGCTACCTTTTTAACAGAATACTTTTTAAAAACAGCTGTACCTTTATATTGTTAGAAAATATACTATATATAATCATAATATAACTTGTATAACTATTATACTATTATATAATAATATATTATAAAGCTTTATAAAGCATGTCAGTCTTCTCAACAGAGCATCCATGATTTATAGAGCAAAAATAATTCTGTTTATAAATGTATTTTTAGATTATAAAAAACACCAATCAATTTGTTATTCACTATCAATACAGTTGAAATAAATGTACAGTTGTCATTGAAATAAACGACATGAGCTATTCAGTACTTTATTATAAAATATATGTTATTATATAATTTATGTTAATGATTTGCCACTGCAGTTTAATGTTAATTTTTTAGGCATGTTTAATGTTTACAACTTCACATTGCCAACCTCGACACTTTCTGACTTTTTGAGATGTATTGCAAATAGCTTTTAATCTGGATATTGGCTCATATGTTCATATCTCCTACCACCAGAGCTTGCCAAGAAGTATTGGAAAACTTAAGAAACTCTCAAACTTCAATTGTGATCGGAATCAGCTAACATCTTTACCCAAAGAGGTATGCACTTTTTATACACATTTACACAACCACGTGAAATGTGCCCCAGTTTCACTCACACCACAAATCAAGTGGTCATTTGCATGTGCAGTGTAATAGCGTGTAGTTAGTGGGCTTTAATTTGTGATCAAATAGCAACACCTAGGTAATGTGTTGAAATAAAATAAAATGTAAGTAATAAAATGAGTAAAAACATTTGAAATAAAACTTAAATATTTATGTTCTCTGAGAGCAGTGTGTCAAACAACGGTGTTTAAATCCTGTAAATACGCTTAAGAATAATGAGTAGAAAAGATTTAAATAGCTGTCGATTTCTTTGTTAATTTTCTTTTTTTTTTTTTTTTTTGTTTGCTGAGTGTTATTTTAAGTAATTTGTATAAGAAGAGAGTATTACTTCAGAGCTCCTTGGTCTGAATCCTTACCTGAATGCAACCTGTTTGCAGTTTTTATCATGTCTTTTTGGGTTTACTCTGGGTACTTCTGGTAGTTTGGTTACCAGGTTGGTACAAAATTTAGAGAGGCACAGCTATACTCTACTTTCCAATCAGTTGTAAAGGCTCTGCTGTGCGTAAAAAATGTGCCTGTTTAAACACTAAATAGATTCAAAAGTCATTCAACTCAAGAGTTCAAATAGCCCAAACTAACATCAATTATGTAAAGACACTGTATACTTTTACTAATTTGAAAGACTTTACGATACATTTGACTCACATGCTACTTTTAGAATGAGAATGAGCCAACTTTTTAAAAATAACTCCAGCAGAAGTACAGTTTCTTTTCTTTTGTGCTTCCTACATTTTTAGAAGACTATTAATCTAGCATTTCAGTTTATTTAATATGTTCATCACAATGAAGGGTTTCTTAAGTGGCTCTGGTACCACTTGTTAGTGATATTTGTATGTCATTCATGTAATTTTGTGGTGAAAATTTGACAATGTTTTGACTCTTCACAGAGGGTTTTCTATATTTTTAGTATGTCTGCAGTCATTTGAACAGATGCTTTACAATACCCAGGGCCTGCTATGAGGTCACTAAGGTTTGGATATTGGTAACTTGTTTGAGGTAAAAAAAAGGTTTGCTGGATAAAAAAATAATCTCTTGCAAGATGAATGCTTAATTCAGTTAAGACTTGTAATTTAGTGTACACTGTGTATGTGAGATTTGTGTGTGTAATGCTGAACATTGTGTGTCTAATGAGTTGCAAACATGCAACTTAACGTACTTAATTAGGACATTTTTGCTTTAAACGACCAGGTGTACAACAGAGGACATGGAATAGAAATATCTTGATAAAGATATACAGTGCCTTGCGAAAGTATTCACCCCCTTGGATTTTTCCCTATTTTACTACATTACAACCTGTATGTATTTT
>JAUZST010012074.1:0-11609 GCA_034779995.1 Parotocinclus haroldoi
AAGCTATATATCTAGCTTATTAATTTTTTTAAAAAACCTTGTAAGGTTGCATTAAATCCCATTAAATTACTTTTAAGTTGGATAGGTTCAGTTCTGTCATTTGACAGCATCATAGATTATGTAATAGGATCATTTTGTAATCAGACCCTCTGTCGATTTTGATAATTCGATGATTATTAGCTCCTTTTTCCCCTAATTTCCCAGACGTTTTTTAAACCTTAGTCCTCAATTTGATTAGCCTTTAAAGACTAAAAAAGTGTGTTTGTCTTTCTTAGTTTTTTTTTTGTCCTGTGTGATTCTGTATTGACTGGGTGTTTGGTTCTATCACATGATTTATAAAGCTATTTGAATTAGAGCGCACAATCTGTGAACTGTGCTCGGCCACCTCTCTGGGGTCAAGACCTTTCTGTCTCGGCTCTGACACCTGTTAAATCCAGATGTATGCCTTCTTTTCTGGGAGTATGTGTGCGACCTGGCATGTCACAAGCTGGGTCTGGTGATGTGTAGAGTGCTGCTGGATGGCTCACTACTTTGTGCAGACTGTGCAGTTGGTTGAGGTAAAATCCTGGGTAATAAAGCGTGTTTGATCCACACTCACTGAGGATTTGAATTTAATAAGCAGAGCCGTTCAGGAGGTGGTCAGTTGGGCTTCTGTCATTACCAAGCATTAAGTGGGATTGTGGAAGCCAATATGGGCCAGCAGTTTGTCAGTATGCCTCAGGATTGAGTGCTTTATCAGCCTGCTATTGAAGACTTCCTTGGCTGTTCATAAGCTGTATTTGGCTGAAGGTGTCGTGTGTGTATATTTATATATATTTTTTTTTTCTTACACTCTGAATTTGGTCCCCTTGGTCAAGTGGCTTGATTTGTTGATTTTTTTTTTATTTTGTTTGCTTGTTTTCTTTTAAAAACTTTAAAATGACAGGTACTGAATTGTCAGTTAACTTCAGACACATGTAGAAACGTGATGGTGGATGATTTACCAAATGTCATGTGTACATTATGTTGTAAAATGTATGTAAAACATATTCTGTACTTTGCATTCAGTTCATCAGCAAAATGTGTCAACTGGTCAAGTGTAGGTAGCCAGATTTTTGCATAAAAGCAGCTGAAGTAGTTTAGAGACCCAACAGTAAATCAGCTGACTGATCGGTTTGACTGATAGTCTAGTAATATTCTCATGAAAAATTTGCCTCATAACCTACACTAGAACTCAGTCTTGCCTAGGACTTAATCTTTGTCTTAGACCACAACGCTGGTCATAGAGCAAAAGATGATTCACCTTCTTATTCAGGGCCCTCTTGCACCTGCATTCTGTGTTCTCTGGGGATAGGCGTTGGAGAGACGCTGCAGACCAGACCACAAACAATTGGGATTACAGTGGATAAAAAAGGTCTGAGACCATTGGTGAAAATACTGCTGTTTTGCATTTTTCTTGAAGTTAGCATAATGTATTTAAAAGCACCATGTTCAAAACAGTTTTGTATTTCTTACATTGTTGGAAAAATTCATAATTCGGTAGCTTGTGGTGTATATAGGTGTGTTTTCAGTCATTATACTTGTAATGAAAATCACTTTATAAATTTAGAGGCCAGTCTTTGTGATCTTTATCATATCTCAGCCTCTTCACCCTGTTTACCCTCCGAAAAAGTGATTTAATGACTGCTACCCTTTCAAAAAGATCTCTGATCAAGCTTCTTCTGAATGTAGAAGGTCACACTTCCTTCGGTTGTTTTTCGTGTTTACTGCATACAAAATGCACAACTGTGTGTGTGTGTGTGTGTGTGTGTGTGTGTGTGTGTGTGTGTGTGTGTGTGTGTGTGTGTAATATCATAGACATAGACATATATGTTCTCCATTTGTGCTTGGTTCATGACAAGGTTCTCAGTTTACCCTGCTAGTGTTGTTTCTCACTTCTGATGAGGGGGTCAGTTACTTTCAAAACACTGTAATGTGCAGAACTTCAGTGTATTATTGGTCATTTAAAATAAAACTGGAAAAACACAGGTTGAAAACCGTAACGGCATCTCTGATGCTGATGTACCACGTGTGTTTTGTGCTTAGTCATTTCCTATGAACCCTTGTTGCTCTGAAGTTGATTGACTCCTATTTATTATAGTTATTGTCAGGTTCTTTGAGGACCCTGAACTCATTTTCAGTCCTGGCCTGACTCAAGCCTGCGGAATATGTTTTGTCTTTTGTGACTACTCGATCTGCGTCATGCTTGATTGGACATTTTGTGCATTTTTCCTTTATTGTTTGGTTTGATTTATTACCATTTTACTGTCACTGCTCAATGCTCTGCTTCTCCCTCTTCACTTCTGTCAGTTGTGCGTGATCTGCTTTCATGTCCTGCTTGTTCTGTTTGACTTACTCACTTCCTTTGTGTTGCTTTTCTTGCATGGATGTCATTTCTTATTTTTATGTTTGCTCTTTAGCTGCCGGTATGATGATGGCTGCGTTATAGTGGAGTGGCCCTGGTAAGACTTGTAGCTTCTATTCACTTTTGTTGCTTTGTTTTTTTTTTGTTTTTTTTGTTTGTTTTTTTTTTTTTGTACTTTTTGTGTTTTTCGAAATCAATATTTGTCATTATAGAATCTCTGTAACATTTTACTTGAGCCCTTTTTCATAAGGCAATAAAGCGATGAACACATTTTGTAGCAGATGCCACGGTCGTGACTGGCAGAGAACCGAGACAAGTGAAAGGAGCCATATTCAGTTCTTCAATTCAGTTCTTCATCTTTATTTATACAGCGCTTTTTACAGTGGACATTGTGTCAAAGCAGCTTTACAGAACTTCAAAAGTTCAGACCAAAAACCCTTGTTGAGCAAGATGGTGGCAAGGAAAATCTCCCTTAGCCAGAACCCATCGTCTTTGGGTGAACCAATAGACTTAATTTAACACAAACAAAAAAAGTATATATATATATAATGTTTTATATATCAGGTTATTTAAAGTTATTTTTATATACAGTGAATTTGTATATTCAGTCCAGCCTTTGATTTTGTCAGTCTTGCAGGAACACTTGCAGCATTTGACCTCGGGTGAACCTCGGAGTAAAACGACAGGAAGTGCCGTTAACTTACAAAAACGAATCAAAAGCCTGAGTAAATAACAATGTTTTTAATCTAGACTTGAACATTGAGACTGTGTCCAAATCCCAAACCAAGGCAGGAAGAGTATTAGTAGTATTATACTACCATGGCGGTTTCATCCAACATAATATCTAAAATCAGCCATTAAAATCTGACCAGAAACCAATGTAAACAATGAGCACAAATGAATCTGCACAATGGACAAAGACTTTTCCAATGCACTGTACAAGACATTTAGATAGCAGTGGATCCCCTCTATCTGAGATCTTCAACTCTATTTGCCCGAAGCGAGGTTAATGAGGAGTCGCCACTTGGAAAAAAAAAATGTCCTGATAATTGCTGCCTGCATGACTGATCTCACATTCGTGTATTTCTCTTTCCCTGCTGGTGTAGAGATCGTTCTTTTTTCCCTTTGCTCTCTCTTTCCCTTTTCATTGACTAACTCAATTACAGCGGCTTTTGGAATGCAAATGTTCCCATGCAAACGGCAGGATTTACCTCAAATTTGCCTTAATCTTCTCAAGTGCGTTTTGAGACGCCGTAATTCACTTTCATTTTTCACATTTAACTCCGTCTATTAGCCCCGTAGTGGTGCTACCAGAGAGAATGAACACTTTTGATATTATTTGCTCTTTTATTTGTTCAAATGCCCAGCAGGAAGCCTTCTTAGATGAAAATTATAAAATCAATTAACTTCAAATGCAGTCTGAGATTTCTTTTTTTTTTTTTTTTTATATATATTTTTTTTTTGTTCGGGTTTGTTACTGTAAATAACAAATCCTAATAGTCAGAGTTTGGAACCTTTCAACGCCAGCCTTGGGAAGTGTGTGTGGCCTTTCTGGACTTACCAGGCTGGTGAAAATGCAAGGCTCCTTGGTTTCCTTAGGAAAGAATGCAATTAAAGCTTCCATGTGGGGTGAAGGAGAAAGAAGAGTGCTGCAAGCTGCTCATTTCCACCAAGCTGATATTTGTTACAGTAGGCTATGTGCCGCTGGGTCTCCATAACAAGGATATTAGCCTGACGTTTGTGAGTGCTGTTGTTTCTCAACCCTCATAAACACGCACTTAGTGGATTTCAGGGTAGAGAGAGAAAGGACATAAGACATCCTAAACATCTTCATCACCCCTCCTCGTCCTCGTTCACCGTAGCAGCATAAGAGGTTCATACTCTCTCTCTCTCTATTTCTCTCTTTCTCTCTCTCTTTCTGTAGAGCAGGTATTCAGGGCCAGTCAGACTGATAAAGTATCCTTCCGTGCAGGTCATTAAGACAGACCCAGCAAAATGATGTTTAATGGGCCCCTCACTAATTCCATAAATCATTTATTTGGCTCAGCACCTGCTATGGCTATTAAACACCATCAACCTTGTGTGTTTGTGTGTGTGTGTGTGTGTGGGTGTGTGTGTGTGTGTGTGTGTGTGCGCGCGCGCGCATGTGTGGTCGTAGTAGGCAACACCATGTGGACAGACGGTGAGATGGTTGTTTTATAGACAGTAAAACAGGTGGATAATAGATAGTAAGAGGGGTGTGTTACAGACAGTGAGGTGGGATTATAGGCAGTGTCACTTAGGTCCTTATGAATGATATGTGTGTTTCATACAGTGACACAGGTATCTTGTGTTACATAAGACCTGGGACATAGACAGACATACAGCCAGGGTTATATATTACTCTGAAAGATACGCTGTGTTATACAGAGTAAGACAGTGTGTTATAGACAGTGACAGCGGTTTGTCATACAGTACTATGCAAAAGTATTAGGCCGCAATTAGATATTATATGTTTATATCTAGAAATATCTTTATTAAAGTACAACCAGGAAATACGGGATATTAGTATGATATTAGTCTTTCAAAGAAGAAAAAAGTAACCTCCCCTTCCACTTAAGCAACTGACAGCTTTATCAGGAAGAAGCTCACTCTGAAATATTCTTTTTTTTTTGGCAAAGTAGCAGCTAAGAAACCACATTGGAATAGGGCAAAGTGGCTAAAATAAGCTGAAGCTCACAAAGAGCATTTTAGAGTAACAAATCCAAGTTTGACAACATGTTATAGATGGTCGTTAGTCCATTGCTAAA
The DNA here is from genome assembly GCA_034779995.1 of Parotocinclus haroldoi. Taxonomy (NCBI): domain Eukaryota; kingdom Metazoa; phylum Chordata; class Actinopteri; order Siluriformes; family Loricariidae; genus Parotocinclus; species Parotocinclus haroldoi. The sequence goes on from JAUZST010012074.1 coordinate 5,173, forward strand.
ACAACAAGTTTAATGGTGACCTAAGACTCTTGAGCAGTACTGTAAACAGCAAGACAGTAAGAGAAGATAACCCACCTGTCTTACTCGCTACTGGACCCTGCAAAGGGAGCTGAACGGTATGTAGCACAGAGTTATGTCTCATTGTCTTGCAGCAACTTCGTAAGGTCTGGAGGGAAAACAGTATTAAGGCATGTTATAACTCACCTTCTTCTTTTATCTTTACTTCATAACCTTAATTTGTCACCTCCCCCTCTGTTTTCTTGTTTTCTGCACTTCCCATGATGCACTGCCTAATTATCTCAACCTACTTTAAGCGTTTCAATGGAGTTGAGCGGAATACCATTTCATCTTATTTCCTTTTTTTTTTCTTTCTGGCCATTCTTCAGTCGTAAGGATTATGACTGGGAAATGAAGTAAGCATAACCTGTTCCTCCCTCTCTCCCCATCTCTCTTTTCTCCAGAAGATGAAAAATAACCCCCGACTTCCTGTTGTCAGGCTTTGCTCTCATTCAAAGCACGATATGGAGGCTTGTCAATCAACCTGAGAGCTATATATTCCTTCATTCAGGCTTATTCTCAAGTTCCACATCTTCATGCAACCTCCCCCAGCACTCACTTGTGTTCATAACTTCCTCAGTATGAGACACCAGAGCTAAAGCAATCATCCAATGTACATCACCCCTTATTCTCTCCCCCCACCCCTTTATACACTGTGTTATTAATACTACTGCTTTACAAATGAAGAGATGAACCAGAGCTATGTAGGATGAGGACCATTTCCTCTTTAATCCTAATTCGTTTTATTTATGTAATACATGTTAAAAGGATTTTCCTTTTGTGCATTAAAGCACCTTATACATTTTTTTTTATCTCCTGATCAATGCGTATGTATATAACACTTTGTGTATGCATGTGTGTGTGTGTGTGTTTGCTTCAGATCGTGGGTGATCGGAGCAATAGCTCTGCTGTGTTTGCTGGGTCTGACCTGGGCGTTTGGCCTGATGTACGTCAACGAGAGCACAGTGATCATGGCCTACCTGTTCACCATCTTTAATTCCCTGCAGGGAATGTTCATCTTCATCTTTCACTGCGTACTGCAGAAGAAGGTAACACACAAACAGCTTTATTCTGTATCAAGAAGCTAACTATCACTGACACAAAACAAATAACTGTCACCTGTTGTAGCATGAGATTTCTAAACCTTACAGCTCCAGGGACTGGACTCACTGTAGTTACTTCTCAGGAGTTTTGTGTGCTCTCCTTGGGGGTTTGTGTCAGTTATTTAGGATTTACGAAACACAGACCAGCCACTAAAGTCATGCACTGGTAGGTAAATGCAGTACTTAACAAGAAACGATGGATGGCTTTGGGTCCAGCCTGACTACTACCCGTGTGAAGTCTGCATGTTCTGTTTGTGCCTAAGTGGGCCTGCTCTGGGTACTACCGTTCCCCCAAGTGAACACACAAATATGCTTGGTAGTGTTAGTAGGAAATGGTAATAAAGATAGTTGTTTGTTCCCTTGTTGCAGCTAAAATAGGATAGAAAAGAGAGCTTGGAAACAATAAAAGAGAAATAGAGGGAAACTCAATAATGGGAAACAGAGGTTGTATTAAAGCTGGCAAAGAGAGTTTGCAAATACTCTGGGAAAACATTTGAAAACCAACTGGGGAAAGGTTGGGGTTTAGGTAGGCTGGGGAAAAGCTGTAAAAGAGATTCAATTTGGAATGAAACCAGTAAGAAAGACAAAAATACAAGTTGGAAGACCTTGTGTCATCTCAGCCTTAGTTTGTTGACTTCCTTCATTTTAAGGTACGGGTGTGTTCTTGTTTGGAGATGCGGTTTTGGTTTTACTTTTTTCTTTTTTTTTTCTTTTAACATTCTTTCCTGACCTTAAGTTATAGGTATCCTGGCTGCCCTGTGTTACACATCAGATCGCAGATCTGACTTTGGGTGAACACATAAGCACACACACCAGCACACACAATACATGAGTAATTCTAAGTATATCTAGTAGTTATTTTAAAGGAGGTCTTTCTGTGAGTCAGCGTGTGCTGGTTTTATTTCCAGTACTCCCTGCTGGTCAAATACGCTTTTCTAGTGTTTTCTGAAACCCCTGTGACAAAATAGCCTCGTAGCTGGAGTTTGGCATGTTCTTCTAGTATCTAAGTGCGCTTTTTTTTTCTCGGAGTAACCGTAATTTTTCTGCCCCTTATGAGGCCTTATTGTAGATAAATCAATAGTGTTGGAGTTGTTGTGGTCACAGTGCAAATGTAAGCCCAACCAAACAGCTCTATACGGTTTAGTCAATTTCTTTTTTACGGTCAGGTGAAAATTGCTGCATTTTTAAAAGTGTGAACCCGTTATCAGCTTGTTATTGTGCTCTTGTCGTAGGTTCGCAAAGAATATGGCAAGTGTTTGCGAACTCACTGCTACAGTGGCAAAAGTGTGGACTCTTCGATGGGCTCGAGCAAAAGCTCGGGCTCTCGCGCCCCCGGACGCTACTCATCTAGCTCACAGGTATACTAATAGACCACCATGCATACATGCTACACAATGTCCTGTCAAACCAGAGCATCTGTAACTGTTCCTTACATGCATGACCTTCAGATGTTATTTGTGTTTTCTCTCTGTGTTTTCTCTCTCTCTCTCTCTCTCTCTCTCTCTCTCTCTCTCTCTCTCTCTCTCATCACAAGGTCCACCACCAGCCTTGTATGACAAACTGCTCACAGTTACAGTACGAACAAGTAATTATCCGCTCTATAATATTCTACATCCAATTCATTCCCGGCGCATTTCTCCTTATGTCTCTGAGCACCAGTACGATATTTCCAGCGTGTGCTCAGCATATAGCTCAAACTAGATTTTATGCTTAAGGCAAGCATAAACGATTTCAAAATGCCTGATTGCTATCATTCTTTCATATAGCGTGCTGCTTCAGGAATCTGCATGATTAGTATTTAGAGTGCTGCCTGGGTGTGAGTGTCTGTGCACCTTAATTGCATGCAAAGGAATTGGTCGTTAGGAAAAGGTTCGCTTATGAAATGAATATGTGGTTATTAAAACACAGTTCATTACTTAAAGTCTGTAGTGCAACACATGAGCAAATTCTATGTGCTGGTTTAATTTTAGCTCATTTTGGTGAACGTTTAAGGTTTGGAAAAGCAGAGCTGCATCGTATACCAACGCTTTTTTAAAAGTTCGGATGTTGCCAATACAATCCTGACATCATCTACAATACTTATACAGTACAGGGGTTAATCAGCCATACACTGGCAGACATTGTTGCATCGCTGTCTCACAGCAAGAAGGTCCCGGGTTCAATCCCAGGGGTGGAGCCTTTCTCGGTCTGGGTCCTTTCTGTGTGGAGTCTGCATGTTCTCCCTGTGTCTGCGTGGGTTTACTCCGCGTACTTTGGTTTCCTCCCACTGTCCAAAGACATTCACGTTAGGTTAATTGGTGTCTCTAAATTGGCATTAACTTGTGTGTGTCTATATACATATTAGTCTAGTCTTAATATTAATATGAACTTGTGTATAGATATGACCTTGTGTGTGTCGCTGAGTTGGCCACTGATGCCAATAGTGACGCTAAATAAACAGACAAACAAAGTACCCACTGTTCAGTAATGATTCAGAAGTATTCTCAGTGAAGTGTGTAGTAAGTTTGTAAATCAACAAACTAAAAGGTTGTTTTACATCAAAGTAACTTATGTTCTATTAGAATCTATTACAATTAAATTTTATTTTATTTGCATAGGGCTTTTTTTTTTACAATAGACATTGTCACAAAGCAGATTTACACTGATACATAAACATTGTCACAAATTGGATTCTGTTGTCCCTAATGAGCAAGCCAAATGGCTACATTGGAAAGGAAAATCTCGCTGAGATTAAGAGGACGAAACCTCGAGAGGAACCAGGCTCAAAAGGGTTTGGGCGGACGTATAATCCCTGTATTCCTAAAATAAACTTACATAACATCTGACTTCTAATGCCAAATATGAACCTGTGTCCATACGAACAGTTAATAATGAATTAGCTTTATGACGTCATTATCAGTATACAGAACCCATTAATAAAAATTATAGTTATATACTATGTATCTGTACAGGACTGTGCAAAACTCTTACTCTTACCAGCATTCACATTAAAGTGTATGGTGCTTTCATAAATAGTGGTACAATGTGCCATGTAAATAACACACTCATATTTTATAACTGTATCTATAGAATGCAACCATATATGACCATTTATCTAGGATATTTAGGGATGCTTATGTGTGCAGTGTGACATTTACACATGTTTGGAATGCATTATGAATACAGAAATCTTAATGAATAAATAAAACTCTGAACACACACACTGGTGACCATGTGTGTGTGTGTGTGTGTGTCTGTGTGTCATGGACTCTTGCCCTGCTCTGATGGGCATGCACGAGTGTCCCTGTAAATGTCAGTAAGATGAGTAATGTCATCAAGATTATTGCAAGCCTCCTGAATCCCGGCATCTGCTCTCAAGCCATGATGGATGGCAGATCGTCCGGGTCCGCAGCAGTATTATAATCTTTAACCTGCCTGAGGAAAAATATTCTCTGCATCACAGAGCAGCAGGAGATATCACATCTTATTCAAATAAACCCATCTTACAATCAAGTCTAAAATAACCTATATCATTAATAATAGTCATTATAGTTATGGTTGCTGTTGCTATTATTATTATTATTGTTATTATATATATATATATATACAAGAATTAGGGGGTGTTATGGTATTACGGTGCCTGTGCATCGTCATAAAAATAAGTATTTAAAATAGAATTCGAAGAAATCAGTTTCTTCTTATGTAATGGACCTGAAGTATATTTTGGCACGTTAATAACTAATGACTTAATCCCAATAAGAACATAAAAAATCTTGATCTCATCTTTGGACACTATGCATAGAAAAGACCAATCTATACAAATACTAAACAAAAGCACATAATACAATAACTAGCCGGCATCTACAAACCATTTGTTTGTTCTTTGAACCCTCGAGTTCTTTATGCGGGACTGTGGTGGTCTAGTGGGTAAGACACTGGACTATGGACCAGAAGTTTAAATCCCACCTCTGCCAAGTTGCCACTGTTGGGTCCTTAAGCAAGGTCCTTAACCCACAACTGCTTGGATTGTAAGACTGTATAAACTGTAAGTCACTCTGGATAAGGGTGTATGCTAAATGACATAAATGTAAATGTAAACGTAAGACAAACATACGACTTCTTGTTGATAAAACACAGCACTTTAGGATGTACAGTAGATAATTTCATCAGTGTCCATGTGTCACCACTCTGTCAGTTCGTTGCACTGTGCTGTGATTGCATGAAACAGTGCTACAGAAATTAAATAGAGCTTTCATGAAAACCTGTGAAACTCCGCCTCCTGTTTGCATGATAATTGTGACTGTATATATATCAACCATCTGATGCTTATCATATAAGCATCCAGACGTCTTATACATAGTTAGTCCTGCTCTAGACAGGCAGGTTGTCTCTATAAATGGGTTTACTGGCTGATGAACCAGTCGTTGCATCGTGCTAGCTGAAGACCGATTATGCTGATGGTCTAGCATTCCTGTATCTGACTCTGAAGGTTTCACTTTGTTGTCCACAGAGTCGTATCCGGAGGATGTGGAACGATACAGTGAGGAAGCAGTCTGAATCATCCTTCATCACCGGAGACATCAATAGCTCTGCCACCATCAACAGAGGTACACAAGCATGTCACCACAGTATTGTCCCCATCTCCCTATATTCATTCATTCACCCTGGCAGATATTCATACTGGTTCTTAAAGGGGTTGGTATTTTTATTCAGTAGCACCTCCGGTGGCTTGAAATGTGAAGAGGTGCATTTACAAAGGCTCAGATCACCTGGTACCCTGTCCAATGAGTACCTCGACCTGTGCCCAGTGAGCTCTAGGTTCCTAATGAGCCATCACAAATCGAATCAGGATAAGCCGGGGTAAAACACAATGCTTCGATTACGTTTAGTAGCTTCCAGTGTATAGAATATACAGACCGGAACTTTGCCACTGAACAATATACAATGGGTAGAAATGGACGTTTTGTGTTATATGAAGAATAAATGTGTGATATAAAACTAACACAACATCAAAATCTTTCAAAATAATTTCTGCCTGTTTAGTTTGTATTTTTTTTTTCTTAAAATAAATTAGCCTCTAGTTGGTAATTTTCCCCAGTTCTTCAGATTGGTCAGATTTAAAACTTGTATAAATGATTTGGTCTCACAGTAAACACAAACTAAATATTAAACATTTTTTAACAACCCCGTCAGCTCTTTGAAGCTACGACCTTTGTGTGGAACAATATGGATTTTACAATTTTAGGCCAATGTTATATGGCTAGAAGTGTTTATATATATATATATATATTTACACTG